>PVIA01004360.1:0-140416 GCA_004024845.1 Tonatia bakeri
CTGCTCCTTCTCCTCCTCCTCCTCCTTCTTCTTCTTCTCCTTCTCCTTCTCCTTCTTCTTCTGTCTTTCATCCCATTCTTTTACCACCTTTTACTCCCAGGAAGCAGCCTGATACTGACTGAGTTTCACACAAGACTAACTTGGACTCTGCTCTCAGTTACAATTTGAGATGAACCAGGTGTACCTTTATGCTATCAATTAATAGAGAAATTTTATGAAGAACAGGTCATAGTGAAAATGCTCAACTCTTTTCATATTCCATTGACTGGGCTTTGTAAAAATATAAACATAGTCCTTGGTCCAAACTGAACTCATTAAAGTCCAACATCCCTATTGATATTGTAAATGTTGCTGTCTAGATAACCCCTCATGGCTATTTGCCAGAGGCCTTCATATAAATCTGCAGATAAAACAATCATCAGTTCCAATATATTGGTTAGAGAAAACATTCTAGGTATAGTAAATGTACTTTGGACACAGCCTACAATTTTCTATACATTATCCAGTTTAGGACCAAGAACTATTGAGCCCAGGAACTTGTGAGAATTCCATTAAGTCTCTGTCTTAGTCCACTTGGGCTGCTATAACAAAATATCATAGACTGGGTGGCTTACCCAACAGAAATTTATTTCCCACAGTTCTGGAAGCTGAGAAGCCCAAGATCAAGGTGCCAGTTGATTCAGTTTCTGCTGAGGATTTATTTATTTATTTATTTATTTATTTATTTATGCATGCTTTACAGATGGTCACCTTTTTGTATCTTTATGTGGCAGAGAGAGAAATTATCCTTCTCTTGCTTCTTCTTTTAAGGGCACTAATCTCACCATGAGGGCTTCACTCTTCTGCCTTAATGACCTCCTAAAGACCTCGCCTCACATTGAATATTGGGGCCTCAACACTTGAATATTTGGAGACACAAACATTCAGTTCATAGCAGTCTCCAAGTCAGCATCTCCTTACCCTTATTCTAAATGGCAACTAAGACTTTTCTCTGAATCAACAAGGCAATATCTTTTCAGGGGCATTGTCTTTTCTTTCCATGCTGTGACTTGCTGGCTAATATCTATTCAGTTTTCTCTAAAATATATCTGTGAATTCTGGAAGCACAAATCAGTTTCCTTTCTTGCCTAAATGTCAGCCAACTTTCAAATAACAAGGAAGAACCAATAATTGAACATCTACTATTTGTCAGGCACTCTCTCACATATGTGATCTTGTTTACTCCTCCAATAACTCTATGAAGTAGGTAAAATGATTCCTACTTCATAGAGAAAGCTGAGAAACTGAGGCTTGAAGAGGCGAAATGACTTGTTCAATGCAAGGAGCTGGCACTCAGTCTTTAAACTCTTATAAAGCTCTTTCTAAGCCTAGCTCATTCTGTTACCACTAGGTTGCTTTACTGTTCCAAATTCTGGTCCTCTAAAGCGATTTGAAAGCACATCAATAATTTTCTCTTCAAATTCAGGAAGTTCCCCACAGAATGATTCTATTGTGATATCCATGAGCTAATTCCAGATTCATCTTAAAGTTAATCAAGGAGGACTTACACAAAGTTACTAGTTTTACTGCAATTACTTTATCTAAATGAGATAGGCTACTTTAGATCAACTTTTCTCACCAGATCAAATCAAATCAATGGTTTTCAAAAATCTACACGTGTTTTTGTTTAGAAAACAGGATAAAGTAAAGCAAAAGATTTCATTGAGCTACAGGAAGATATTTTTGTCAATTAATTCATATTACTACAAATCTTTTGGAGTCAAGATTTAAAGGTAGAAGCAGAAAGGGTGGGTACTGAATTTGACTGATTTGCAAACTAGCAGCATTCAAAGGGCTTTGTGGTGGAATGTGTTTTCAAATTCTACAGAATAAGGAAAATTTCAAATTCTTTCAGCCAGAATTCCCTTAGAATTTAGAGTATGTGTCAGGGGTTGCCAGGCTCCCAGGACCAGGCAGGGAACATCAATGTGTGTGTGTTTACAAAGAATTGTGGTGTACACTTTGACCACAGGCTCTGGAAAACAAACAAAAACTCAACACTCAACTAGCCAAACAAATTAGACTCTGGGCCACAGTTGGTTCCTGGGGTTCTAATTAATGCCCACTAGGCAATTAGGGAACCACTCTTTTTTCTACTTAACAGCCAAGTTTATATATGGTACAGAACTCAACTCTTCCTGTTGGCACTGGTTTCAGAATCTTTGGTCAGCTCTGGACAACTGAAAGGATTTATATCCATGGAAACATACTACAAGAGGAAACAAAAGCATTTAGGAAAGGAGAAGAATTCTGGTCACAACACAACCCATGTAGGATGATGACAAAAATGAAGATGGACTGTTACTTAAGCTCCTAGAAATCTCAAGTCCTACAGCTTTTTGGGGTAATGCCATTAATAAAATTTTTTAATGATTAAAGTATTTCTCTTATGCCTAATGAAATCAGCATTCTCTTTTTTTATTTACTTAAAATGTTTTTATTATGGGAAAATTTAAAACACACAAAAAGAGAATAGTATAATGAACCCATTGGTCTCCATCACCCAGCTCCAAGAATCATAAGCTCACAGACAATATTTTTTCCTCTATATTTCTTCTTACTGACCTTGCACTCTCCAACCCTTCCCCTATTTTTTGTAGCGAATTTCAGACATCATGTTAATTTATCTAAAGATATTTCGGTATGTATCTGTAAAAGAATGGTATTCTTTTTTTAATTTTTTAAAACATTTTATTTATTTATTTTTAGAGAGCAAAGGCAGGAAGAAAAAGAGGGAGAGAAACATCAGTGTGTGGTTGCCTCTCATGTGCTCCAAACTGGGGACCTGGCCCACAACCCAGGCACGTGCCCTGACTGGGAATCAAATCAGTGACTCTTTGATTTGCAGGCTAGCACTCAATCCACTGAGCCACACCAACCATGGCAAAAGAATGGTATTCTTATCTAGAATCCCTAACCAGAACTACAATACTATTTATTACTGTAGAAAAAAATCCCTTAATATCAGTTTGGTTCAATCCACATGCAAAGAAATTCTATACATTTCAATTGATGATAGCTATCATAATTCTCTTTTAACCCAGAGCTTCCCCTTCCAGCTCATTTTTACTTTCTTTGTCTTTATAATTTAGCTGTTGAAGAAACTGAATTGTCTGTCCTAAAGGGTTTTCCACTGTCTGGATTTTACTAATTGGATCCCATGGTGTCACTTAATGAGTTTCTCTGTTCCTCCAAATTGCTAGTTAGATCTAAGGGCTTGATTAGATTCAGGTTTGACTTTTTAATTTTTTTGCAAGTCTGTTTTATTGATTGAATTCTGTACTTTCATTAAGTGGTCCATGATGTCCAGCTATCTCTCTTTATGACATTAGCAACATTTATGATCATTGTCTAGATCCATCAATTAACTCATAGCTACCAAATACTTATTTCCTAGTTCCATAATTTTCCTTCACTTAGTATATGGAATGCTTCTATAAAGAAAAAACTTTCCCTCATCAGTCATTTGATTACACTGAGATACAGCTCTTTGTAGGAAATTAAAGATAACAGCTTCAAACTTTATGTTTACTAGTTTCTGTGATAATGAATTGGTTTCTTAATTTTCCATAAGCAACTACTGAGTCTCTTTTTTGTCATTGTTATTTTTTAAGCATCATTTGGACTTGAGATTCAAATATTTTTGATATGATACCAAGCCATTAAAATGTATTCTCATTAATGGCCAAATTATCTCAACTTTGGATAGTAGGAGACTTTTCAATTTAAATTCTGAGATTTTTTGACAAAAGCCTAGTAGTTCTTTATTTACTTCTTTGGTTTTTAGTATAATAAGATATTTTAAGCTCACCTTTTCCATTTTCTATCCCAGAACTGGAATTAGCTATTTCTTTAAGGAGAGTCCTTTTGGGGGAAATATTTAGAGACCATAGTCTGAATGTTCAGGGTGCTCATTGCTGCTGGGTTGGACATTGTTTCTAGACTTCAGCAGATGGAGCAAGGAAATAGTTCCACTTTCAAATGGTAAAATTTATCATGACTTCATTCTGGTACTTTGATTTAAATTCAGGATTATGAGTTTTTATTTAACCTCATTATTCTTATTCCTAGAACCCTCTCTCTTATACTGAAAATCCCATTTCTCAAAAGTGTCAACATAAGTATTCATTTACTTTGTCCCACTATACAGACAAAACAGTGTAAGCAAAATAAAACCAACAATGCAAACATGGTAATTGGGCACACACAATTTAAAACATTTTTGTAATTATTTTGTCTTCAGGGATTGTCCTACTTAGGATGTAAAGCCAACTAATGTGTTTTAGAATCTCTTGAAATAGTTCCTCTGTGTGTAGTTATGCCATTGACTTAGGTTCACTTGATTCACTTTGCTTTAAAATTTTTGAGAAGTCTTAAAATTTAACTTTGGTTTATACTAGTATCCCCTCTTCATATTGAGGTTTATATAGAAGCTGGTGTCTATCCTGTTTAAATTTTGATTACTTTTATTTTATTTCCCTGAATTCTGGAGGTCTGCCCTGTATCTTGCTTTTTTTTACCACCAATAATTCTCTACACATTTTTACTTCAAGCTGCAGACCTCCCCAGTGTTTTAAATCTACCCTCAATGATCACCAGCACACTGTATGTGCACAGGAGACTTTAAATTAAGGATTATCTATGGGTAATGGGTAGGAATTATAGGTAATCACTAAAATTGAGTATAGACATAATGTTCTAAAATTAGCCATAATCCCTCACAGGCTCTGGCCCATTGCCACCTTTTTTCCTCCTGAGCCCTCTCTCACATTTTCTGGCTCAAACCACAAACTTACAGTTATTCATTTGTTTTTATCCCAAGGAAAAATAGCTTTATTGGGATTAGCATCTGAAGGAAAAAAGTGTAGTACCTGACACATCATAACAGATTGAGGAATGCAGATAGGGCAGACATGTCATTATTGCAGTAAGTATAGGAAATGCAAGTCTGCTGGGAAAATAGTTTTCCCACCACCAAAACACTTTACTAAGACACCATTAAAAAGTGTTCTTAATGTGTCTTTGTCACCTCAACCACAACTTTGACAAATAAGAGGATATATCACATTCATTAATTTTAAGTTTATATTCCTCAGATAGCTGAAAAGCCCACCATTTTCCATTGTTTCCTGCTCTCCTGAATCTGTCAGTTACAAGGAAAAGTCAAAAGTGAGGGGTTAATTTTACTGGCTCATTGACTTTTTCCATTTTCCCTCACCAATTAGGGCCAGGTAGTAGGGAATATATCCCACTTGGAGAGGAGGGTTATCTCCCCCAGCACAATATCACATAAAACATCTGAGGCATGATGGATAGCCAGGCTGGTGAGACTTGAGGGCAGGAACGCACAGCCCTCTAACGGGCAGGAAGAAGAGGGATGCTTGCTCTTTTGAGTACCTTGAATGTTCATAAGCTTTTTTCATCTTTTTCATCTTCTCTTCCAAACCTGGCCCTGCATTCCAGGTACCTGGGAATTCACAGAAGAAGCCTGGCCAGGCAGCTGGTGGATATGGAGAGGCGTATGGAGAAGACTGTAGCCAGAGCAAGGAGCGGGGAGCATTTGAGGAAAAACAGGATTTTCACAGGGGACCCTAGGGTGTATGCATATGGTGGTAGGATGGGGCAGGGGTGACAGGATTCTAGCCTTCAGGGACTTCAGGAAGAATAAGGAGAATATGAAGGGCAGGGCCCCAGCTCCTGTGCACTGTAATTCAGTGCCTCAGTGCACCTTGCTAAGTCTGCGTCTGTACTCAATTCACTCTTATCCTCCTATCTTTCTTAAACAAAGCAAGTCCCCCTCTCAACCCAGCCAGGCCCTTGACCAGGATTTCTATAACCAAACACTCACTGAAGTGTCAAATAGGCCCAGGACCATCTATTTAGGTTCATGCATTTCCTGTTTAGCTGATCACCAGGTCCATTCTGTCTCTCCCTGCCCCTCCTTCCAGAGCCAGACTCCAATGCTTATGGCTTCCCCCCTCCCAAACTATAGAAGCATCAGAAAAAGTAGAAACTATGTATAGTCCAGAAAGAGTGACAAATCCCGTATAACAAGAATTGGACACAATAAATTTTTCCTCTCTCATTTTCTCACTCAGTTCCCTTTCTGAAAAAGGCAAGCTTTCTGTGTCTGCCTGAAATAGCGGGTCGCATAGTAGCCATCTCAGTCCTGCTGTAGTCTTTTCTCCTGCTCTTAAGGTCTTGCTGCTTCCTGCAAACTGGCAAGAACAAAGAGATCTCAAACCTTTTAAGGACTGGCAGTTTATCTCTGTTTGTGGTCAGAAGAGCACTACCACTACCAAAAAAATCACCCCAAAATTAAATACAATGAAAAAATGATTAATTGTAGTTTAGATAAATGGTACTTTAAATAAATAATTAATAAAATCACATTTGTTCTCCCCTATGAAGAGTGTCAATGTTTCCGTAAGTGTCGCATGGCTAAGCCCTATGGAGGAAAGTCCACTTTAGTCCAAAGTGTTGAAAGAGCAGAGGCTCTGGCCGGCACTCACTGTCCAGCCTTTGACTGACTTGCCACTCCTCCCATCATCCCTCAGCAGCCTGCAATTCCAGGCCAGCAAACTCAACCATGCTTGGAACTATTGGCATCCAGGGAACAGATGGACCAAAAGACAGATCCACAAATACCAGTCGATGAGCCCTACATGAACTATGTCTTCGTACAGCAAGCTGTCCATGCTCCCAGGGCACTGGGCACTGTGGTCACAGCCCCTACTCAGGGCATCACTTGAGTCTTCCTCAGTGGAATCATTGCCTGACCACAGCGCGTACTTTTGTCCTTTGTTTTGCCCTTACCCATCTAACTCTAGAGAGAACAGAGACCTTTTCAGATCCAGAGCCCTGTCATATCAGCATGCTTTTTCTAACTGCTCTCTCCTGTCCCCTCCCTGAGTTCCAGAAGGATAATCTGGTTCTAAGAGGGCAGAGGTGGCACTCTTGAGTGGTGGGAGGGGAAGCCATGGGCCAGCTGATATGATAGGTCTATCTTCTTTAGCTATTTTGCAGTCTGACCAGAAGGGTCCAATCTCATATTTCTCAACTGTTTTCCATAATGCTTTTTCCCCATTGGAGCCTTTGTAACTGCTTTTCTTGAAAATTGTTGAGAAATGCTGCTTTTGGAGACTGTACTCAGAGAGTGATTGTGACCTTTGTGTCTCCTTCTGGCTGACTGGGGGCTGCCCAGAAACATCAGTTCCCTTGGCTTCTAGACTGAGAATTATGGGCACTAACTTCATCTTGAGTTTTGTGTGCCTTTTCCTCCTTCACTGGAGGCCCTACCCTCCAGAACACCTCCAGGCCTGGGTTCCCCATAGTCTGGATCTCAGAGTGCTGGGCCAAGTCTGGGCTCTGGGCTCCTGGATTCCAGGTAGACCTGACATTTTACCTCTACGGGTTTGTGCAGTTCTAGTGACTGTATATTGGGAACCCCAAATCAAAGTAAACATCTGACTTATTTAAATAGACTTATGGGATCTATATAATAGAGTATTTCCACACCAGAAGACTCTGTGTTGTACGATGAGACTGGTGGGTTACTGGCACAAACTCAGCAGTGGGGTGCTCTGCCACTGTATCCCTCCCCTACATTTCTGAGAACCTGAAGTAGGTTGCCATTTTTGGACTTGTGCAGCTAGTCACAGGCCACATGTTTCTAGGCAGACCTTATTCCTTCTGTGACCACATTTCCCACCTATAAAACAAAAGAGTTTTAGTAGAAAAATCTCTAAGATCTTTTCTAGCTTTAATGACTGTATGGTGTTATGATCTCTACTTTTGATTTATATTCCCTCCCTTGGATTTATCCTTGAGAAATCCCAAGAATGAGGAAACTGGACCCTAGCTGACCACTGCAACTTACTAGAATATAAAATGTTCCCCTCTCTTTTCTTGTAACCCAAATGTGGGATATTTGCAAAAGCCCAATTGGGGAAATTTTGTCACTGAATCGCTTACTCTATTTATTTGCATTAAAAATTAAGATTGTGTTGTATTTATAGAAACAATGTTTACAGGTTTAGCATGGATCCTGACTATTAATGGAAAAATAAATTAAAATCCTTCCATGCTCAACCTAAAGGATTTTGGCACATTTATGGATAAGACTAATGTTATTAAACAAGGTTTTAGCGGAGATACAGGAGACTCTGTCCTTGACATAAATGAGCTCAATATGTTTTATTGTGAAATTACTAAGGAATTGACTTGCAAATCAGAGCTCAGAAGCCCACAACAGTGGATGACAGAGCTGTCTGGTGAGCAAATCTGGGGGCTGGTAAGGGGAAGGTGGGGGAGTTCTACAGATATCAGTTGCCCAGGAGCTTCCGAGAACCATTGCCTCAGATGAGATGTTCTTGTACAGCTTCACTTGGTGGTGATCCTCTGAGGGCGTATCCTAAGCAGCCTATGCTTCCTGCCATTCTATCAGGTTTTCTGCTCTGGAAATACATGGTTGCCAGCAGGGGGTAGGGGGTGGGTGGGAGGGGCGGGCAGAGGACAGAGAAGGCCAGAGAGCAATCAACACTTCTGCCCATATAAAAAACAAACAAACTCTGAAGATTTGGCCAATTAAATATGGTGCTTGGCATGCCTTCCAGGCTACTTCCTCTGACAAGACAGTTAGAGTCCACATACTCTTTCTTTCAACCCACATTTATTGAGCACCTACTCAATACTGCCCTTGTTGCTGTCACATCTAGTGGGGCTGCAGGCCCACTAAAAAGGAATTACAATGCAGTGTGGTCAAGCCTATGACCAGTTAAACACAGGGTGCTCAGGGAGCATGGAGTGGGGCCCTGACCTGCTGGGCTATTAGGTGAACTCTGGGCAGCATCTCTTAGGGCAAACATTGGCTCAGTCTCTAAGGACAGTGTCTCCTTGAGAAAGAACAAGAGGAAGTGAGCAAGAGAGATCATTTACAATTCTGTCATTCATACATTTGTCTGAAGCTTTTTTGGAAGGCATTTATATTTCCTGCCAATACCACCTCTTGGGGGTGATGAATTCCAGTAAGTTCTAATCCATTTATTACTGACTGGGAAAGAAATTGCTTCCTTTTACATCTGGAAGTAAACCTTGATTGCATTTTACAGGATATCTACTAGTCACAGAGTTTTGGAATTTGGTGGGTAAGTCTATGCCTCATAGATCCTCAAGATTCTTGGCTCTGTGGATCTGAATCTTTTCCTCTCTCAGCCTTTAGACTGAAGACCTTAAGCTTTCAGCTAGTCTCTTATACCCATTTCATTTGTTCTTCTCAGAGTCATTATCTCACTGGACTTTTTGGATTGTGAGGGCCAGAACATCCTCAACTACCCTGTTTTATAGAAAAACAAAAAAGCTGTTTTGTGTAAAGGAAGAAAAGTATTTTTGCTTTCTGTTTCTAATAATACAGCATAGAATACAATTGACTGTGAAAGGCTCCAGGTGGGCCACCTGTGTCTGGAGCATCTTTCTACCCCCAGGGCCTTGTCTATTGCCTGTTCTGTGATCAATGCTCACGGGATGGATATTCGTAGAGGAACCAAGTGAATAAATATCCTGAGTGCTGGTGAGTCCCTGTCTTCCATCATCACTGAGAACCCAGACCATATACATTACTCTCAGAGTTCTGGGGTTTTTTTTTGTTTGTTTTAAAGACTTATTTCTAACCTTCCTAACCTCTCACCAAAATTGTAGGTGTTTCCTTGGTATCACAACTTTTTACTGCCTGGTTATTTATTTATAATGTTTTCTTTACACAATTATTGTGTTTTTAGGATTATAAAGTGAAAAATGTTCATGGTAGAGCATTTGGAAAATGTCAACAGTATAAAGTAGAAACGTAAAATCATGCACATTTTAACAATACCTCATATGTTTCTTCCCAGTTTTTCTCCATGACACATATATAATTTTTCTTTTTATAAAATTAGAATCTTTCTGCATATTATGCATTAATTTTTCTTATGAATTACTACATCATAAACATTTTCACATGTTGAAGAATATTCTTTGAAAACATCATTTGAAATGGTGTTTTATAGTCTGTCAAATGGATATAAATTTGACTGGTTAGTCTCTTGGGTAGGTCAATGTTTTACGATCACAAATATTTCTGTTTTCCTTAATATTGTAACTGTCTACCAGATCTGATTATTCCCATCCACTAGACATGACTAGAATGCTTTATCTAACTCAGTGGTTTCCAAAGTAAGGTGTGGTCACCCAGCATGTAAGGTGATCTAGAACATGGAATAAAATATAACTCTGGTTTTTGTTTTTCTCTTATACTTTTATAATTTCTATTTTTTAATGCCCATTTTAAAAGTTAACATGTACTAGTATAGGAGTAAATGCATGTAATCTACTAGTAAGTGGCTCTATTCAAGAGTCATATCTTTGATTTTTTTATTCCTGGAAAAGACTGTAATAAAAATCACTTGGAGATACTGATCTAAAGCACCCAGAAAGTTTGTAAAGTTTTATTCCCCTTGGAGTTTTCCTGAAGCTCTGGGAATTTAAGGCAAGCTGGCTTGTGAAGGTCTCCAGGATCTACTAAGTTCCTAATAGCTTCTCTCTGTCACCATCAGCCACGGGGTCTCTTCTTAGGCTGTGAGACCCAATGGCAGAGTTTCCCACGTTGATCTTCCTCCTTTTCTTGGGACAGCCATCAGATATCATGCATTCCCTCTGACTTCCTATGCCCTATCTTGCCTCCAGATGAACCTGAGGAAGTTGGCTTTCAATGCACAAAGTCCACCTGTGGCTGTTTCCTCTATTCCCTGGTTCTCTTCCACCTAGCTTTTTTTAAAACAATTCTCTGAAAATTTTTTCATGATTCCTCTATTCTTTTAAATATTGTTTTTTTTTAAATCTCCCCCTCACCAACATAACAAAACAAAAATAATTAAAAGCAAATGTACACTGTTTCTTTAAACTGTTCCTGGTCCCCTTGAAATTTTATAACTTTTACTTTCATTTTTATAAGTTTTATTGAGGTATAATTGATATAACTGGTGTACCATAAATTGCACATTTTTAACATGTACAAATTGATAAGTTGTGACATATGCATACTCTCCTGAAGCCATAGACACGATAAAAGTAATGAACATATCCATCACCCCCAAGTGCTTACTCAAAGGGTTGCAGCCTCCTCTTTCACCCACCCTTATCAACTTTCATAGTTCTGAGGTGATCACCGATTGATGTGCTTTATATCAATTATAGATTAGTTTGCATTTTCTAAACTTTATATAAATAGAATCATGCAGTACGTATTCTTTTTTGACTGTCATCTTTAATTTGGCATTATTATTTTGAAATTCATCAATGTTGTATCAATAGTTCATTCCTTCTTTTGGTTGAGTAGTATTGTATGGATGTACCACAGCTTGTTTACCTATTTCCCTGTTAGTGGACATTTGAGTTGTTTCCAGTTACTGGCTTTTACAAGTAAAATTGCCATGAACATTTGTTTACAAATCTGTGTATAAACATATGTTTTCATTTCTCTTGGGTAAATATCTTGGAGAAGAATGGCTGGATCATATAACTGGTGTTTGTTTAAATTATAAAATTCTAAATGGTTTTCTAAAGTGATTGTATCATATTATTCTCTATGTATGATGCATGAGAGTTCCATTAGCTCCAGATCCTCATCAATACACAGTATGGTGAGTGTTTATAATTTCAGCCATTCAGGTATGTAGAAATATCTCATTGTAGTTTACCTAACATTTCTCCAATGACATTGAGTGTCCCTTTGGGTGCCTACTTACAATCTCTGTATCTTCTTTGTTGAAGTGTCTTTTCAAAAACCTTTTACCCGCTTAAAAAAATTGAGTTGTTTCCAATCAACTGAACCACCTGGCCAGGGCTCCTTATTATTGATTTTTGAAAATCTTTATTTATTCTGGGTACAAATCTTTTAACAGATATATATTTTGCAAACATTTTCTACCAGTCTGTAGCTTGTTGTTTGATTCTTTTAACAGTGTACTTTGAAGAATAAGAGTATTAATTTTGATTAAATAAGATTTATAAATGTTTTTCTTTTATGGTTTGGGCTTTTGGTGCCATAACCAAGAAATCATTGACTAATCCAAAGTCAGAAATATTTCTCCTATGTTTTATTATAGAAATTATAGTTTTGGGTTTTAAATTTAGACCTATGATTCATTCTGAGTTCATTTTTACATAGACTGTTCTCTCTCAGCTCAATTGCTCCTGGTCCTTTATTGAAAATCAGTTGTCCGTGTCTGTGTGGACTCTATTTTTGCACTCTCTGTAGTCTTTGATTTAAATATTTGCCTATCTTGAGGCCAATACCACACTTTCTTGATTACATAGCTTTATAATGTCTGAAATGAGACAGTTTTAGTTCTCCACTTTGTTCTTTTTCGAAATTGTTTTGCTATTATTGGTCATTTGCATTTCCATATGATTTCCCCCTCTCCACATCTTTATTGACATATAGTTGACAAACAAAAATTATGTACCTTTAGGGTGTACAACATGATTTAATGTATGTATATGCTGTGAAATGAGTACCACATTCAAGTTAATTAACAGATCCATTACTTCACATAGTTAGCATTTTTTTCTTGTGAGAGCACACGATCTACTCTCTTAGAAAAATTCAAAATTCAGATATTAAACACAGTATTATTCACTATTATCATCATGGCATATATTAGATTCTTAGGACTTATTCATCTTATAACTGAAAAGTTGTACCTTTTCATCAAAATATCCCCAATACTACTACCCTCCCATCTTTTATATAATCTTTCACATCTTTTGTGAGATTTATCCCAAAATAGTTAATTTTATGCTGTGCTAAATGACATTGATTTTTAAATTCCAACTTTCAATTGTTTGTTGCTAGTATCTAGAAATACAGTTGATTTTTATATTGATCTTATATCCTCTCATTACTTCTAATCATTTTTTTTTGTGTGTGTAGATTTTGTTGAATTTTCCACATAGATGATCATGTTATCTGTGAATAAATATATTTTTAGTGTTTTTTTGTCCCATTTGGGTGGCTTATTTCTTCTTCTTGACTTATTATACTGGCTAGAACCCATAAGAAAATGTTAAATGAAAGTAGTGAGACTGAATATCTTTGTTTTATTCTTATTTTAGGCAAAACATATTTAGTCTTTTAAAATTAAGTATGATATTACTATAGATTTTTTTATATCTTCCCTTTATCATTTTGAAGAAGTTCTATTCCATTCTTAGTTTGCTAAATGTTTTTATCACAAATGAATGTGTTAATTTTGTCAAGTTCTTTTTCTGCATCAGTTGAAATTGATGTTTTTCTTTTTGTTTTGCTAATTTGGTACATATATTGATTTTTAAAAATAATAAAACCAGCCTTGCCTTCCTGGGATAGACTCTAATTAGTAATGATGTATTATCGTTCTTGTATATCATTAGATTTGATTTGCTAAAAATTCTGTTAAAAATATTTGCATCTATATTCATGAGGTATAACAGCTGGGAGTTTTCTTGTAATATCTTTGCCTCATGTTAGTACCAGGTTAGTACTGATCTCATGGAATAAGTTGAATTTTCTCAAGGAGTTTTGTGGAATTAATATTATTTCTTTCTCAAATGTTTCATAGAGTTTATCAGTGAAGCCATCTGGGCCTAGAGTTTCTTTCTGGGAAAGTTTTAAACTACAAATTCAATTCTTTAATATATATGGGACTATTCAGTTTATTTATTACTGAGTGAACTTTGGCCATTTTTGTCACTCACAGATTTTGTGCACTTTATTTAAATTGTCAAATATATTGTTATAAAGGTGTTCGTTATAGTCTCTATTATCCTTTTAATATCTGTAGAATTTATAGTGACTTTCGCTCTCTCATTTCTCTTATTGCTAATTTGTGTCTTTTAAAAAATTACTCATTAGTCTGGCTAGTGATTCATAGATCTTATCAAAGAATCAGTTTTAGTTTCACTGATTTTTTTCTGTTATTTTATCATTAATATTTACTCTGGTCATTATTTTTATTTCCTTTCTCTGCTTACCTTGGGTTTTATTTATTTATCTTTTTCTTTTTTAACTTCTCAGGGTAGAATCTGAGGTCACTGAGTTGAGACTTTTTTTTTGTTTTTCTAATGTGATCATTTAGTATAACACTATCAATTTACCCCTTGGTACCACCTTAGCAGCATCCTGCAAATTTTTATATGTGATGTTTTAATTTTCTTCCAGCTAAAAATACTTTGCAATTGCACTCTTGATTTCTTTTTGATGCATGGGTTATTTGGAAGCATGTTGTTTATTTGTCAAGTATTTGGTAATTTTTCAGAGATATTTCTGTTATGGATTTATAATTTATTTCCATTTTGGCCAGAAAATGTACATTGTGAAAATGCAATTCTTTTAAATTTATTGAGACATTTCATGTCTCAGATATAATCTGAGACTTATTTTATATATATGTTTAACATACACTCAAAAAGAATGGATATTCTGCTGTTGTGAATGGGGAGTATTTTATAAATGCCGATTAGGTCAACTTGGTTGATAAGTTTTGTTCAAATTTTATCAGTTATTGAGAGAGGGGGTGATTATATGATTAAAGTCTTTAAAAATAAATAATGACTTTGTCTATTTAGCCTTGCATTTATTTCAGCTTTTGCTTCCTGTTTTTTGAAGTTCTGTTCTTTGTAACATAAAAATGTAGGATTATAATGACCTCTTGATGAACCGACCTTCTGATTGTTATGAAATAAATGTCTTTACCCCTTGTCATGTGCTGGGTATTTTTGTATGCCTATAAATATTCTTGAGCTTTGTTTTGGGATGCAGCTAAGTAACTTGGAAACAGTTTGATCCTTTACACTCTTGTTTTTCATATTTGTTATGTGAGACCAAAGCTGCCTTTAGTCTAGGGCTAACCCCATCACCGAGGTAAGCCCTTTGTGAGTACTCTGTCTTGTGCTTTGTGAATCATGAGGTCTTCCAGTTTCGTTGGTGGGAACAGTCGCTATTCTTGGTCCTATGTGAACACCAGACTCTGTTATCTCTAATCCTTTCTGGCAGTTCTTCTCCCCAGACTTGGCTAGTTTCCTCACATGCACGTGCTGATATAGTACTCAAGTGGGATCCTTGTAGATCTCTGGGGTTCTCTCTTTGTTCAGCCGTCTTTGCTCTATCCTCTGAACTCTAGCTGCCTTGGTCTCCCTAAGCTCTCAGCTCTTTCCTCTAAACTCAGGAAGTCCACTGGCCCTGCCTGGTTTTCCTCTTCTTGCCCAATGGTCTGGAAACATTCTCAAGGCAGTAAGCTGGGGCAATCGTAAAACTCACCTCATTTGTTTTCCGTCTCTCAGGCATCATTGTTCTGATATCCAATGCCTCCAAAACTGTTCTTTCATGGTATTTTTTTAATGGTCTGTTTTTAAAATTTGTGTATTTCAAACAGGAATTTAAATCTAGTTCCTGTTATTCCATCTTAGCCAGAAGTGAAAGAACTATAAATAGTTTTTAATTCAACTTGAGTTTGCCAGCCTGTTTCTAGATAAAATCAGCTTTCTAGATTACAAATTTAAAAATTGTAGTATGATGATTCTCAACAAGGTCTTATTTTTATAAATCAACTTTACTGAGGAATAAGTCACATAGTATAAAATGCACATATTAAAGTAACCATTTTAATGAGTTTTGACAAATGTACATACCTATTTGACCCCATTTAAGATACAGAACATTTCTATCATCCCATAAAGTTCCTTTCAATGAGGTTTTAGTATGCAATTATGAGAAGTCGGTTGAACTCTATGCATTGCCTTTTGAGCTAGGAAAATGAGCCCGGCTACAGGACTGCCTCCCCTTCTTGCATTGTCTTCAGATCCCTTTCGACTGTGTTATCTCCTTTGTCCAGGTAGGCAGACCCATATGTGACTCTCTGAAAAATGAATCACTGGACCTCAGGACCTGGGTGATTTTTACCAGCAGACAGGGTTCAACAACCAATGAGATGAGGAATTGTTCTGGGAACTCAGTGCTCCCTGTGGCAATGCCGTAGGCTATAATACAGTTTCTTCCTTGACCCCTAGGTACCTTAATTTCTGATATTTTGAGATCATTTGTTACACATTATTATTACTACAATAACCAGTTGATACATAGTGCTTGATAAATATTGCCAGACTGCTTTCCAAAAATGTTGTATTTATATTTTTACTGTACCAAGCTTGCCACACAGAATATTATTTTTATTTTGTATTGTTTTATTGAGATATAATTGACATACATCTCTGTATAAGTTTAAGGTGTACAGTATAAATATGTTTTTATTTTTAACTTCTGAAAGTTTAATAGGCTCAACCATATTTTTATTATTGTTTTGTTTTTACAAAACACCCCTAACTTCTCAGACACCTGGGAACCGAGCTGGCATGAAGCATTAATGGGCCTCATTTCCCTCCTGGTAGGTGAACCAGAGGGAACCCTGCATGCAGCTGGCTGTATGAGAAGCCCAAAACTGAAGTTGACAGCAAATCATAAAGCCCCTGGGATTGTGTCCTATTTAAATAGACCACTTTGTTTCCAAACATTTATTTATTTCCCTTTTGACTCTTTCTCCTCCATTTGCAGTCTTGCATTTGCAGCAACACAGTTTTCCAGTGTTGACTGTGTGCTAGGCACGGCGCTAGCACATTAGGCACTGCATCCTCTAATAAGCAAAGCCACCTCTGAGCCATCACACCTCTCTTGTTCTTGTTGACCAGCTTCTGGCTGCCCCACTGGTTGCCAGCTCAGAATTCACAACCTGGCCTTAGTCACTGTGTTGCTCCCTGTGTATCTCTTAGTTGATTAAGCATCTGCAGGCTCTTCCTCATACATGCCTCCCTTGGCACCTTGAAACACAGCAGCAACAGCAAGTATGTCCTACTGTGAGTGAGTGAGGCTGAGCAAGGAAGGCAGCTGACCTTTTCTCATTTTTGGGCTCACGTCCTATACATTACCATTGTTTTCATTGATGAAGTTGGATATTTTTCTGTCTTCTTATTTACTAGTTCAGGTTTCCTTCTTATGAATTTTCTGTTCATGTCCTTTGCTTACTTATCTATTGAGGTCTTGATTTAAAAAATCAATTTATATGAATTTTTTATGTAGTGGAGATATTAAACCATTTCTGCAGTTTGCTGCAAAACTCTTTCTCTGTCCAATATTTGTTTCCTTGGCTTTTGCTATACAGTAGATATGTTTTCCAAGTGTAAAGTTTACACCCATAAATAAGAAGGGCCATATTTAAATGTGTATACCTTTCTCTTATCTTTACATAGGCTATAATATGTTTTCTCAGGCAGTTTAAGTCTCTCATTCTGGAATGCTCAGATTAGCGGCCAAGAATGTATTCAGGAGGAAGGAGAAATTGGATCCATCTGTGACACGAATGGCTAATGACATTTTCTCCCTGATGAGACTCTGTGGCCCACTCTTCATTTATGCATTCTCAAATATGTATTGCGTATCTACTCCATGCCAGGCAACACTGCCTGGGACATTCTGGGCCTTGGTTTAGTAGTCACTGAGATTTAATTGAGGTTTGATGAGATGGATGAACCATATACTCTATCAATAAAGTTGAATATTACCTTCATCACATTCTTAGAATTATTAACTTTAGGGTCTATGGAGACAATCTTGAATGGGCAAGATGGATATAGTCCCTGCCCTCCAGGGGTTCACAGAAGATTGAGAAAGGCAGACAAGTAAAAGACAATTACAATGAAATGTGGCAGGATTTGTGATGGAGGACATGGGGTGGGGGTGGGGAGCCTTGGTGGGCATCTAGTACAGATTTCAGGGGCCAGGAAAATCTTTTGGAGGCAATGACAACTAAATCGAGACCTGAAAAATGAGTAAGAATGGCTAGGAGAAGAAGGCTGAGGATCAGAGTATTTTTGCAAAGGCAACCAACCACTCAAAAAAGTTCTGAGGGTAAGAGAGAAAACTTGTGCCTTTGAGAAGCCAAGGTGCTGAAGAGTGTCCCTCAGAGGGAGTGTTTGAGAAATGGGTCAGATATTATCATTATTAGTCCTTGAATTATTTGACCCCATTTCTTTTTTTGTTCCCCTCTGTGAAATATGTCACCATTTTCATTTACCATTGAAAAGGAAGTTGGCTTGAAAAGTCAAGTCACTTAGTTTTTACTTCTAGCTTTGCTGTGAAGGAACTGTTTGACTATGGCAAGTATAAGGTCCCACCCTTGGCCTTTGTCTCCTGTGCTGTGAAAACAGAAACCAAGCAGGACTGTGTCCCAGTATGACATACTGCAACTGCAACTACTGTCTCTGAGGTATGGCTGCCAAGTGATATTCAGTCCGCTCTTCTTTGCATCCCTCATATCTGAGTCTGATGTTCAAGGGAGACTCCTACCCTGAGAACACTCCCAAGAAGCCAGAGTCCAAGAAGAGGTTTTCCCCAAATGTGAACCGAACCCCAGTTAGAATCTGAATAGTCTCTACCCCCAACTCCATCAAGTCTTGCCCTGTATGCTATTGATTTCCACAGACAGGAGTCAAGCCTCTGAGGTAGAGCTCCTGGAGGGTGGACAGGGGCTGCTTGAGGGATTCTCGAGGCAGTGCCTAGTACATTATGGGTCTCCGGTTAATATTCATTGAAGTTTCATTGAGGTTTGATGAGATGGATGAACCATACAATATGTCAATAAAGTTAAGTATTAACCTAACCACATTCTTAAAGTTATTAAAAATGTCAAGAGCAAAGTGATTTATTTGCTCATTCTATGGAAATATTGCAAAGACAGTGTGTATAAAAACGTGCAGGGCTTAAATGATAATGATTTATTTTTCCACTTCCATCTTAAGCCTAGTGTCTGTGACTATTTCGGATGCCTCCCACCTCTTTGAGATCTTTGGCCTTTTGACACCATTTTTGGCCCTAAGAGCCATAGCAGGCTGCCTTCTACAGGCTGGAAGTTCAGTAATGGATAGCAATCCATTCCCTGGCGGTCTCCTGTCTGTGGAGGATGATGGCAAGCAGTGGCCTAATCACAACCTTTCACATTTGACATCATTGCCCCTGAGTCAGGTGCTTCAGCAGAGGAATGACACAGGTCTGGCCCTGGGCTGAGACCTGAAAAATGTGGTTTTTGTTTTGACATAGTCTGTGTCCCACGAGAACTATAAGCAATAGCAACTGCGGAAGCTCAGGAGGAGTGGGAATTTGAATTATTTGCTCTGGGAATATGCATTCACATTGAATCATTTGCATGTGACTTGCAAGAGAGGCTCCTATGAAGGGACCATTAGGGGCCAGCCTTGGGATTCTGCACCCTGGACCTCAGCCATAGCTTTTGCAGAGCCCAGGGAGACCCCGAGCCTCAGCTTGAGTGCTTGTGCTTCTCAGACTATACGTTCCACAGAGCAGGGTCTGCACAAACAGCTTTGCACAGCCACAGCCAAGCACCCTATACAGGGAAGCATTAGTAAAAAATGATCATGATGCTTTGTAATGACTAGGTGATTAAAAACCATTTGAAATATGACAACACTTAACACAAATCCCCAGCCCTCCAAGCTCATGGGCAGCTTCTGCAAAGCCTCTATCCTCTACCCCGCTCCACAGCTGCTCATGGGTGCTCACTCCTTCAGGATTTCCACTCCAGACACACTGTCCCCAGGGGCTTTGTGTGGGAGAACTCTACCTGCACTGGACTGCCGGCCCTGCCTTCTCCCCACCACAGCCTAGCCCAGCGCTCAGTACCACTCTCAGCCTCTGGGGGGCACCAGAGCTTGCACATAGCAGGCTATATTATTCTTGAGACAAAAGAAGAGGATTTTGGCTGCCAGTTTGTCTTGAAGCAGAGGAGGCTGGATACAGACCTGAATCAGGGTGTGCATTGTTCTGGCTGTTCTCATAGGACTGGCTGGGGGCTGGTAGTGGTCCGCACCCCCAGGGGATGGGGAACCAGGTTTTGGCCCCTTTTGCACCTGAGAGTACAGCCCACAGGGTCCAGTGGTTGGAAGAAGAGGTCCCCAGAGTAAGATCTTACAGGACAGGAAGCTTATGTCGTCCCTACCCTACTCAGCCAGGGAGCTGCATTCCTTAGAAAAACAAAAGGTGCCAGAGAAATAAGGCAAGTGAGGAAGACAGGAGAAAACCTCAAAGAGAAAGGGACAGGAAGAGAGAACACAAGCTAGGGACAAAAATCAAGAATGAGACAGAGAAAAGCTAATGTATGGTGATTGTTCTAACCAGTGTTATGGGCTTTGGAGCCAAACAATTTGTAGGAAGCAAACTTTCCCAAATGTGAGTACTTAATAAAGAAGAAAATGGAAGGATTGATAATGGAAATTAGGCTAATGAATAAACAAGCTGCTTAAAAAATGGGCTTCTCTAGCAGTCCGTTATTTTTAACTTAGTGGCAATTTGCATACTAGTTAATTTGCATATATTAAATACTGCTTCCCTTCTTCTCCTTCCCACCTCCTCCACTTCAGAATAACATTTCATTACGGTGCTGCTGGGCCCGAGGACTCGGAGGCTCTGGAGAGTTTATTAATTTATCCAACACATGCTGTGTACATTTTTATCACTTGCTGCACAGTGGACCTGGTATCTCTGTAGTCATTAAAAACACGAGGGGTGTTCTGCTCGAGGTATTTAAAAGAGAGCAAGAAAAGCCAGACTGCAGAATGTACCCAAAACAGGGAACCATCATGTTTGGTTTATATTCTTTCTAGGAAGACAAAAACGATCAATGAATGACTCATTTGCATCAGAGAACTTCTGTTTTGTTTAGGGTTTTTTCTTTTTTTAAAATTCATAGTGAAATAGATCTGACTCCCAGTGAGGCACAGATGCTGTGAAAGAGCTAGCCACACCTGACGTTTTTCTTGCTGCTGCCTGCAGTGGAGGGCAGAGGAATGCATGGCTCTTTGGGAACTTCTGTTACTACTGAGGGGAGCAATAAACCAGAAGGTGAGGGCCCTGGATCCCCTTCCTCTGTGTTCCTCAGGGCCACGGCTGCTGTCACTGCCTCAGCCACCGGGTTCAGCCCTGGACTGTACCTTTCCCCTCTCTGCCAGGGAGCCCTTTCCCCACTGCTGCTTCCTCTTAAGGCTTTGTACTCAGTAGGGACTTTCAGCTCTAGCTTCTGGGTGCTTTGTTAAATGCTCTGTTGTGGGTGTGCTGCCTCCCATGGGCCTAACAGAAGGCCACTATGACTTTTTAAATGTGATCAGGTCTGACCCACCTGCATTAATCCTGCTGGCAAAAATGCCATCCTATCAGTTTGGCTATTGGTCCCTCTTTCTATATACTATTCCACATGCTTAAGCTGAGGAGAAACCCATATATTTGCCAAGAGCTCATATTTCTCCCCAGGTGCCACTGTGAATTAAAATTAAATTAACTAATTTATTTAATCATTCATTCATCAAATATTTATTGAACTCCTACTACGTGCCAGATATTCTGAGCCTTGGGGGTATGGAGCTTACATTTTAGTGGGCAGAGACAGGCAATAAACATATAAACAGTAAGTACCATCTAAGAGTTATAAATGCTAAGAAGAAGGATAAGTAGGATGATGAAGTAGTGAGTGGCATGATGAAGGAGGTACTACACTAGCTAGGGTTGTCAGGGACAACCCCTCTAAAGAGGTGAACTTGGAGCTATGACAAGAAAAGTAGAGGGAGGCAGAATTTATTCAGGGTCTTATGGCTATCTCTGTGCTTGGCTTGGTCTTAGATGGGTTTTTGGACCAGTGACTTCGTACTTGGCCAAAATAACATGCCAGACCCACTGCATTTGCCACCACTTGATCCCAAGGGTTTGACTGGCCTGTAGTTTTTGGCTTGGCGAAACAATAGGCCTTGGGGCCCTCACATCATTCAGGTAACCTTTTGTACAGGCTCAGACCCTATCTGTGGGAACAAACTCCTTTGGAGGAGAGATAACGGTTAAACATGTCCAGCAACTCTGGTTTGAATCTTAGTAGTTTTGTGACTTTGGGTAAGTTATAGAATCTCCTTGTACTGTAGTATCCCAATCTGCAAAGTGGGTATAATAAATGTAAAAGGCCTGACATGTAGTAAAGGTTTTTTTAAAACTCCCTACCCAGGGATATGCTTATTAATTTTAGAGGGAGAGGGAGGGATAGGAACATCAAAGTAAGAGAGAAACATTTATTGGTTGCCCCCCATTATGTGCCGCCACCAGGGACTGAACTCCCAGCCTTTTGGTGATGGAACGATGCTCCACCAACTGACCCACCCAGCCAGGGCAAGGTTTTATTGCCCAGAAAATACAGGCTTTTCTCACTCCATTACCCCAGATGATAAGGATCTAGTCCATGAATGAAGAGTGTGGAGAATTTTTATGTGGGGTATTAAACATATGCACAGTAGAAAACCATTCCAGAGAAGTCCCTAAATCCCTTATGGCCTTAGTCAATGAATCAAACAGCCTTGAGTTTAAAACCCAGCTCCACTAACAATATTATCCTCCAGTAAGCTACTTAATTTGATTATGACTCATTTTACTCATTTATAATATGGGGATAATAATAATGTCTACCTTGTAGGGCTGTTATAAGGATTAATGGGACAATGTCTGTAAAGCATGTAACACATAAATGTTAGCTGTTAATGTTAGTAATATTAATAATAAAATGTTAATAATATATATTAAATAACATACTTAATATTACTTAACTGGTCTGTGGCAATGCGTAGCTTGATCCTCTTGATTAACAAAAGACTTAAAATTCTTGACATATTGTACTGACTTTTTTTGTGGCCGAATTATTCTCAAACTGCCGGCCACACTGCCACGTCAGTGTAGTTTCCCCCATCACCAATGCCTGCACCCCAGGCTAAGCTGCCATCTTCCCTCCCCAAGACCTGCGATGGCCTCAACTGGTCTCCCTAAAGCTGCTTCTGCCCTCTTATATGCCCTTTATTATTCAGCAGACAGATGATCTGTAGAATATACTCATACATCATCTATCAAATGGTTTTTATTCATCCCTAAAATAAAATTCAAATTCAAACTCCTTACTGAGGTCTACAAGACATTGATAGAACCTGTCCCTTGCTTATGTCTCTAAATGAACTGTCCTCACTTTCCTCTATGCCTGCTATACTACAGCCACACTGGCCTTCTTTCTGTTCATAAACATGCCATGCTCATTCCTGCCATAGGGTCTTTGGTCATTTTGTCTGCCTGTAATGCCCCTCCCTCTGTGCTGGTAGATCAGTGAGGAGTTTCACTAGATTCTGAATAACAGAAAATTCTGACAATGTGACTTTAAAACATAGGGTTTTTGTTTGTTTGTGTAGTCATTCAATTGGAAGTTGGGGTAAAGACAGCACTGGTCATCTGCTCAAAAACATCACAGACAAGGTCCCTGAGGTTCTGTGTCTCAGCCTTTTCCTCATGGTTGCAAGATGGCTGCCATAGCAGCAGACATCCTAGTTGTACTTCAGACAAGAGCTGAAGGGAAGCAAGAAAGGGCAGTACGTCTATTAGAGGAGAAACACGTTCCTCTAAACCCCAGCTTATATCTCATTGGCCATTTTTTAAAATTTTTTATTTTATTTTAATTGTTGTTCAAGTACAGTTTTCTTCCTTTTACCCCCATCCCAGCCCACCCCCCACCCTCCCAATTTCCCTCCCATTTCCACACCCCCCCTTGTTCTTGTCTATGTGTCCTTGTACTTGTTCCTGCAAACCCTTCCCCTTTTCCCTTGAAATTCCCTCCCTTCTCCCCTCTGGTCCTTGTCAGCCTATTTTCAATTTCAGTGTCTTTGGTTATATTTTGCTTGTTTGTTTGTTTTGTTGATTAGGTTCCTGTTAAAGGTGAGATCTTATGGCCAGAATATTGTCACATTGGCTACCTGTTGCTATCAAGAACATTGGGATAGTGAGTTTTAGCTAGATGCACTGTGACCACAAACAAAACTGTGGCTGGTACTTTTAGCTGTGTACATCATGGTCCTAAACAAAGTAAAAAAGAAATGGAAAAGTATTAGGTAGGCAACTAGTGCTATATGTGACTGCTGGCTTTTAATTTTTTAGGTCTCACCATTTTCTCCTCAAAGAGGCCTTCTCTGAACACCTTACCTGAGTATCACGCTCCTCTCCATTATTCTGTATTATAAGCCCTTCTTGTTTCCTTCATCACACTTTTTATGATGCAATTGTTTAATTCTTTTTTTGTGTACTTGTGATATATCTTGCTTAGGGGCACCAAAAGAACAGGGAGCATGTCTTCTTGTCTTGCCACTGAATCCCTAGAATGCAGCTCAGAGCTGGGCATGTAGTGGTTTCTCAAGAAATTATCTACTGAATGAGTGTGACTCAGCAAATGAATATAGGATACATCTATGATGTTGGAAATGTTCTTTGTTTCTTTCTTGGGCTACCCCAATCAAGGGGAGCCCCATAATGGATTTGTTAATACAAGTAAACACAGTAAGCTAATGTTAATAGTGATTTTGTCAAATTAACAAATGACTGCATGTCCAGAAGATGAATTACTGGGTTCTTAGTCCCACATGTTTTCACTAGCACTCAGCTCTCATTGGGTGAGAATTTCAGTAGTTGTGGGTGAGCCGAGTGTGGCGAGTGGTAGAGAAGACCTGGAGTCTAATCGCAGAGCTGTGCTTTGAGAGTGTTAGCTGTTACTCTCAACAGTTGTGTTAGGAGCATGCTGCACAATGATCGTGTTTTCCCTTCTTAAAAAAAAAACACCAAACCAAACCACAATGTATCACTTATTCTGTATCACGTGCATGAACTAACCACATCCTCTGAACCATCCAGAGAAGGAAGCTGAGGCCCTGGAGAGTTGGTGGTTAGGGAGTGGTGATAGAGCCTGGGTTAATGGGTAATGGAGTAGCCAGGCTCCAGCGCCTGTACACTCAGCTGATACTATGTTATAGTGCTCATTATTTTAATTTAAGGCAGAATTTCTTTAGAGAGAATTGGCCATGCCAAACATAAGTCTGTATTGTAGTATACCCACGACTCTTTTATAAATGTCAGCATTCAGGCAAAAGTGAAGAAAATGACTCTTTGGTGCATAACTGCAGAATTAAGTACCTCAGTTGGGGGGAACTGCTGAGACAAACTGGAAGACAGGAAGTGGGGATGGTTCGGTAGGAGGCTGCACCAGCCGACCTCCATCCTCTTCCAGCTCTTGTATCTGTAATTGCAGCATTATCACCCTGAATTAAATTTTGGGGCCAGCTCCCTGCTTGCTCTAATCTCTCTTTTCTAAAGGCATGTTAATATTGCTAATCAAAGCCCTGTGGAGTGACATTTTTCCCCTGAGTGTTGCTGCAAAGGAAACCTCTTTGAGGAATGAGATTCTACAACTAATTTAAGAACAGGTGTAGTATATAAGTAAGCCTGGTAGATTCTGATTTCTCAAATTATAAAAGACCTCCAGTGGGGACAGGACAGGCTATAGAGTTATGCAGACCTGAATTCAAATCCTGACACTGTAACTTGCCAGCCATGTCACATTGAGCAGGTCACTTAATCCTTCGAATCTATTTCTTCATGTGTGAAAGGGATTAAATGGGAGGGATTGCACATGATAGCATGTGTCAAAGGCCTAGCACAGTGACAGTCACAGAGTCGGGATTCAGCCTATGCTAACTCCTTTCTCCTCTTCTCTCAGATGCCATCTGGTTCACTTAGTCACCCCTCTCTGATAAATCTTTACAAAGGAGACTCGTTTCAAAATAGCTTCAGGGAGGAGATTTGATGAGCACTTTTGGTCACTCATTCCACTGTCATTAGCTTCCCTAATTTTCTAGCCTTTAAAAAAGCAACTGTGCTCATTGGGGAACCTCACAGCTGAGTGGACATGCAGGGCTGGGGAGGGGACTCCAGAGGGCCAGAGAGAAGCCAAAAAGGTTGGTTAAAATACCCTAGAGAAAAATTGGAGATATTGTAACCACTCAGCCTGAACCTTCAGGCCTGACTTGAAGGATTTATTAACAGCACTAGGGTTATGCTTTCAGTGTGGGCACCCATCAGGGGCCAGAAGGTACAAGGATAAATGAACCAAACATAAAGACAGCCCTCAAATGCAAGAGAGAGCCATCAGCGCCGTGGCCACAGTGATGATGGCCCACCCTCAGGGTAACTGTCTTGTGTGCCAGTTGTGTCTTGGCTTCAAGTCTTCATATCCTATAAGCTCACACACATTGACCCTTCTCTTGATTTTGAGCCTCATGTGTGGTTCTGCACTTCTTCCTGCCATGTAGCCTTATCTGGAAAATTGCAATTCTTAGAGTCCTCCTCCTAAAGTTAACAAAAATCTACTTCCTTTTAACTTCTGCACACTGACTCTTGTCCTGCCCCTAGGGTTCACACAGTAAGAACATTCTCTCTTCTGAACGACAGTCTTAGAAATGTAAAGACAATGGTCATCTAGCTAAACAGTCTGGTGCCTTCATTTGTGATTTAATTAACATGGTTTCCAGCTCTTCTCCCACTTTCTTCACCTGCCTGTGGCCCATCTCCAACTGGTCACTGACCCTCTTAACCACAGATCTCAAGACCACTGGGTGACGCAGATGGAGCTAGTTACCACTGAAAAACTGCACTTTAAGTTCCCATTAGCTTCCTTGGCCCAAGTCCCCCACTCTAACAGATGAAACTGAACCTGTCCCTTAACCTCAATCCTGAGGACTTTTCTTATGAGTTGATATCAAGGTTTGTCTCTTCATCCTTTATTGGTGGACTTGATTTTTTTAATCAAACCCCCAGGTTGTTGAAATGCCAGTTGATATATCTTGTCAGGTTTGAACCAATATCCCTGCCTGTCAAGATTGTTTTGGCTTGCTGATTCTGCCATTCCGCTCTTCAGCTTCTCCTCTCAGCTTTAAGCCATGGAGATGACATAGGCAGGATCTAGGGGACAAAAATATAATAATGCTTGAGAAAGATTTGGACTGGTTAAGGCAGAGGTCAATATTTTTCATTATATCATTTAGGTATCCTGAAGGATCACATCACCCATTAATCATCATCTCCACATTTATTCAACTAGTTGTAAATCCATTGAATGGCATTATCATGAGGTCCATATCTTTGTAATTTGTTCATAGCAGTATTATAGGAAACTCCATCAAAGACATTGCTGGAATCGATAGACACTGTATCTAGTGCATCTCTTTAATTCTCTGTTGTGCTTGCCCCACCAACAAGCCTGCCTAATGTGGCTTGTTCTCAGTGAGTCTCTGTTGGTCCCAGGAAACAAACACGCTCCCCACTCTATGAGTTCCCATTTTCCCTATTACACAGTCTGCCCAAGGGTTTGATAGGCACCATCTTACTCTTGTAAAAATCAGGGCTTGTTCTCCTTCCAAAGGATATTGAATAGATGACAAAGGAACAAAGGAGACTGAGATTGAACTATAGAAATAATTTCGATTAGGCATTAAGAGTAATTCTCTGACTAGACTTTGTGCTAAAATTCTTAAAAATGGATATGATGTCACTTGCACAAGTTATTAATAAACTGGTTATGTGTTTAAAAAATTTCCTCCGTAGACCTAGAGGCAAAGGTATGAGTGAGGTCACACAATAGCAAGGGGATTACTGTACTGAAGGAGTCAAAGCCTAGGTTTTACTTGTGGCTCTGCTGCTGCATGATAGCTTTGTTGACAAGTTATTGTGTGATAGTTTTTTCTCTCTGAGGCTCTATTGCCTGAACTTCAAAAGGGAATGGGAATACTTTCCATTCCTATCTCACTGAGTCGTTATGAGAACCAGAATGAAAGGCAAGCATCACACAAGAGTAAGAGGTTATTATTATGGCTTCTGGAGGAGTTTGTGTCTCTAAGTGGGATCCATGGCCATCAGATCCATGATTGCAGCTGTAAGTACTGTGGGATGTTGGAAGCACACACTGTTTGGGGTTGATCTTATTCTCTAATTGGGTGTCACCTTTTGTGAGCCAAGTGGCTGCCAAAACTGATTGCCTCTGATTTAGTTTCTTGGAGCTGATCAGCATATTGTTTTGTTAACAACTATCTGAGGTTCAAGAAGTCTTCTGAATGATACCACTTGAAGTATCACAGCTGGATAGGGGGTGTCTTATGGTACACTCAAATGATATTTATGTGCTGTTCCCTTCTTATGAGCAAATGTGGTAACAAGCTTGAAAAGGAGACTTGGTGATTCCCCACTGCCTTTAGCACTCAGTAATTTTCATATTTTGATAAAGAAAATACATCTTCAGTTTTTTTAGATCAGTCTGCCTCTTGTCCATTAACTAAATAGGGTATACAAAGCCAAGGAGGAGTGAAGACAAGACTCAGTATCACCTCAGGACATCTATCCAGTGCCTGTCATTCATCCATCTATACTCCTGTTCACCCATATATGTGTCCATCCATCCTTCCATCCATCCATCCATCCACCCATCCACCCAATATTCAATAAGTATTTACTATGCAAAAGGCACTAAATGGTGCTTAACTCCTGCCCTCTAGGAGTTTGTGGTTTAGTATATGAGATAAATGATATGTAATTCATGGTAAAAAATGTTGTTACAAGATCCTAGAGAGATTGCTTTCAGATAGCTAGAACTAGGGAAGCATTTGAACTGAACCAAGAAAATTGGATATGATTTAGATATATGGAAATGGGAGATAAGATTTTTCAAGGTAGAAGGAATAACCAATAGTAAGGACATGAAAGAATTAAACTGTGGAGACTGCGTGGACCATACTATTTAGGATTGGGCTTTGCAGGAGAATACTGGTAGATGAGCTGACAAGTTAGTCTGGGACAGATGGCAGAGAACCTGGAATTCCAGGCTCAGGAATCTGTACTTCATTCAAAAGAAAATGGGGTGGCATTGAAGATTTTTCAGTCCCATAGTCTATGTAACTAGAACTGTGTTCCAGAAAGATCACCCCATTGACCAATGTTAAAAGTTGGAAGCAATATGTTAGAGCCTTGCCTCCAAATCCTACCTTCTGACTTTAAAGTGGTAGTCACTGCTGCCAGTGGCAGAGAAGAAGGTGGCTGTATTTAATCCTGAAGAAAGAACGTGAGTGCAATGGTGTGTGTTCCAGTTAGATCTCCTTTTAAAGACTGACACTCATCCATTCTTGCTGGGGGTGTTGGTTAATAATGGCCCATGGCTGCATCCCTCTCTGGGAATGCCCTTAAGGGAGAGAATTGCCTCCCTCAAGGTTATTCTCTCTCCTTCCATGTCTGGTTTATATAGGATGTACAAAGTCCTGGCCTTTTGCCTCAATGTAGGGGACTACTCTGAAAGATCCTATAGCTCCCAAGATCCCAACAGAATCATCTGAGGCCTCTCTGTTCTCCATTGCACAACCCAACAAACCTCCTGCATACACATGTCTATCTCACAGTCTGTTTCCAGGATCCCACCAAAGCCAATAGGTCTTCCTATTCTCCAGCTTCACCGGCAGTCGACCTATCCAGTGGATGGCTTATTTCAGCCATGCCATCTCTCTTGGTAGGGGTTGGAGGTGGGCAGTGCTGCTCCTATTCTGAAAAGATTTCCTCAGTAAATGTAAGGTTTTTTCCTTTGTTCTGAGGGTCTGCGAAACTTCCCAGGCTGTTACCCAAAATATCTTTCATGGGATGTTTCTGGAGGTGCTCCTCACAAAAAGAGGTATCAAACAAGTATTCAGTATTCAGAGGTTAGAATTGTAGACAATGCATTTGATTCTAAGGACCTCTTCCTCAAAAAAAAAAATCTCAGGAATTAAGGAACTATTGCTCTGTGACTTTCAGAGATAGTTTGGGACTGAAATACTCATTGGTGAAGGGCAAAGCCACTGTTCACTTGGGATGATGGTTTCAGGGCAGAGGTTGAAATTTCATGTGGCTTAGCATCCATTCAACATAAACGATGAAACTGTGGGGACCTAGGAATCCAGCACACACCTGTCCAAAGGAGCTGCTGCTACATGGCTCCAAATAGACAGCTATTGCCACATGGGAGCACTAGCCCCTGTGGCTAGACCTCGGATTTTGCAAGAGAAGCCAGATATCCATATTTTTTTTAGTTTAAATCTCTTGAGTTTTAATTCAATTTTTAGAAAGTATTGTGTTTGTGGAACAAAATATATCTGTGAGATGGGTGTGGACTATGGGCTGTGGTTATCTGCCTTTGTTTGAAATCACTGTACATGCTGGAGAGAACACCAGAGGCAAAAAAAAACACCCCAATATGTGAGCACATTTGTGTGTTTGTGTCTAGAGGGGTCTCTGCCTAGTAATGGCAGACTGGGAAAGGGGGTGGGCTAGAAAAATGGGGGGAGGGTTGCTGAGCGTAAGCATGAGTGATCTGAAGAGCAGACAGCTGAAAACATGCTTCCAAATGTGTATTGGCCTGTTGCCTTCATGGGGAATGGGGAAATCTGCAGGTTTAAAAAAATCTTATTTGCAAATTTACTTATTCCTTAAATTTCTTCTTAAAATATCACTTTATGTTATTTAATCTTCAAGAAATCCTTCAAGGATTACCAATTGTACACAAGATAACAGTTGGCAGTTAAGTCCCTCTATATTAAGAATACACATGCAATTCATTCACTCAGGTGTGAATTCCTTTGACACATACACAGATAATTAACCAAATAACTATTGAATGCTGTATTGTGCAGGCCACTGTATGAGGGAGCTGCTGGGAATAGGAAAATGAAAGAGATATTGTCTCTGCCTCCCCCGAACTCAGACACCCGCATGGTAGGATGGAATAATGGTAACACTTCACATTTTCCAACCATCTACTAAGTGATTTATACTCTTCTTAGTATTTTTCTCATAGCGCCTACTGAAGAAGTGCCTGTTATTCCTGATCTCAGTTTAGAGAAAGAAATGAAGGCACAGGTTGTTTTGGGCCTTGGCCCAATGCCACAGAGTTATAGGAGCTGCCACTAGATAAGAGTCTGGTATATAAGAGTCTAGTTAGAAGAAATAGCATTCTTCTAACCATTAATCCACCAGCTGCCTGCCCTGTGAACAGTCTCTGAGTGCCTCTGAACTCTGGTGGAGAGTGTGTTGGAGGCAGCTAGTTGCTGAGTGCTGAGGATATGCCTGAGACTCAAGTGGGGAGAGATCCATCTGGGAAAAGGAGTTCAGGTAAAGGCAGCAGGCAAAGACTCATCAACAGGGGGCCAGAGTGGCCCTGGGACCCCAGGGAGCAGAGGGAAGCAGTGCTGAACAGCAGAACAGCTCCTGGGGCCACAGGGCTGGCTGCCATCAGAGTCCGTCAGAGTAGAGAACACTTAGACCTCATTAGGTGCTGCAGAGGAAGAAAAAGAAGTATGTAAAAAGGTTTGTTCTCCTACTAGACACAAAACCGCTTATCCTCTTTAGAGAGGAAACAATGGCAAGTCCCAATAAAATGTCACTTTTTCCATGTCAGGTGAACAAAGATTCAAAAGCTTAAATGCCTAATATTGCTTAGTAGTGGCCAGAGCTCTGCCTTTGCACCATATTGATGAGAGAGAGAATTGGGAAAGGCTTTTGAGTGCAGTTTCACTATACTGTATGTGTATATACATAAGAGTATGTTTCCTACAGAAATACCAACAGAAGTGCATGTGTGCATACAACAGTGTGGCATTATTAGAAACAGAAAATTAGAAATTATTTTATCAGTGAGGAGTTAGGTAAATAAATTTTGGTACTACAAAATAAGGAACACTGTGTCTTCTTATGTCTCTTAAAATAACCCCCTGAGTTTTGTGTCCTGCAAGGCATGGACTGCAAGGCCTGATCTTGTTGCTGCTTCCTTCTTCAGCCTTACTTACCACCGTCCTCTCCCTTCACTGCCTCAGCCACAGGGAGCTTCTGGATGTTCCTCTTCATATCAAGGCAGTTCTACCCTCAAGGTCTTTGCTCTTACTGGTCTTCTTGGAAGGTTCTTTCCCAGATATTCACATGACTCAGTCCCTTCCTTCATTATGCCTTTGTTCAAATATCAATGTGTGGTACAGATCTCCTAAGGTGGTCCCCAGTGATCTCCTAAGGTGGTCCCCAGTGGCCCCTTCTCCTGGTGTTTGCACTCTGTGTGATCTCTCCTTGAGTGTGGGCTGGACTGAGTGACTTGCTACTAATGAACAGAATATAACAAGATTGAGGGAATGTCACATTTGAGATTTTATGGTAAAATACTGTGGCTTCCATCTCTCTCTCTTGCTCTCTCACTCTTGCTCACTGTGATGAAGCCAGCTGCCATGTTGTGAGCTGCCCTAGGGAGAAGCCTCTGTGACAAGGAACTGAGGGAAGTTGACAGCAAATAACCAATGAGAGACTGAGGTACTCGGAGAACAGCCTGCAAGAAAGGAATTCTTGCCAACAACAGTGTGAGTTTGGAAGTGGTTCATTCCCCAGTCGAGCCTTCAGATGAGTACAGACCTGGCTGACACCTTGACTGTAGCTTGTGAGAGACCCTAAATCGGAGGTTGCAGCTCAGCCCCTTCTGGAATCCTGTCCTACAGAAACTATGAGTTAATAAATATTGCTGTTTAAACCACTAAGATTTTGGGAATAATTTGTTACACAGTTATAGGTAACAGACACAGAGCCCCTCAGAAAAGTCTTTCATGACTACACAATCTAAAATAGCATTCTTTGTTGTATAATGTCTTATTACCCTGCTTCGTTTTTCTTCATAACATGTATCTCTTGGACATTTTATATATTTATTTGTTTGTAGATTTCTTTCTCTACTAGAATGTAAAGTCTCTGAAGGAAAAGCCTTTGTTCTGTGTGCTGTTGTGTTCACTAGTGCCTAGAGCAGTGTCGGCATTTTATAAGTATGTGGATGAATGAATAATGCACCCCATAAAAAGAATGAGCTGGTCATGAATATCCAGATGTGGGAGAGACTTCCAAGATACAACATTTTGGGAGAGAGGGAAGCAAGTTGTAAGGCAATTTACATATAACAGTGATCCCTGTTCATATATAAAAGTTTGTATATCCATCAAAAAATATTGGAAAGGATATATCAAAGTGGCTTTCTCTGGAAGATTATGGGACTACACTTGCTTCTTAAACATTTCCATAATTTTTAAATGTTTTACAGTGATTATTCTGGTATTATAAAAAATGGGAGTCATAAAAAACTCAATGAAGACATTTTTTAGAATTTGTAAAGCCAACCAGCCACTTGCTTTTCAGTGTTCTTGCATTGCCTCTCAGTGAACCTCAGAGGGGGCATCCTGCTGCTGCTCTGGATCCAGGAGCCCTAGAGTTCCTCTTTACAGTGGCTGAAAACCCTCCTCTTGCACTCTCCCCAGCCAGACTTCAGTCCCTGGCAGTGCACAGGAAGAGCTCATCTTTCTCCCACATGACAGACTGTCAGAAATCCACCATGTTTTCTGCAAACACTTCTTGGCAATAATTACAGAATAGGAAATGGGAGGCTGAAAAGAAATAAAAAGACACTACAGCCCAAATGACTGTTTTTGCAGTTAACCTTGAGGAGATAAAAGCTGCTGAGGAGCTGACAAATGGAGCAGAGGGCTCTACTCTCGTTTTCTCTGCTTGGGGGTGAAGTTCTCATGGGTGGTTAAGACTGGGCTTCGTGAAAGAGTCTGGTGAGGGCCCTAGGCACACAGGCAGGTTTCTCCTCATCTATGCTGAGTATGTATGTGCAAGAAGGTACCCAGAGCTGTTTCATCTAAAGCTACAGAATTCTCTTTAAAGTCAGAACCAGTATAGGAGAGAGAGATGGGGGGCAGCCATGCCATCATTCCTTATTGTTTTTCATCAACCACCATGCCATCAACCCTCCAACCCCCCCCCCCCCACATCACATACGCTGTAAAGACTGTTGTGTGCATTGACTGGGATAGAAGCTAAGGCTCAGAGAGCAGGACTCAGGGTTTCTGTTCTCTGTGGTATCCTCAGTGCTTGATATGGTGACATTCTGGGGGTGCTCCAGCAGTTTGGTTGGCTGAATGGAGGGCTGCACTCACATTTGCGTATGTCCTTTTCCAAGTGTGTTCAGGTGTGGTCTGGCCAGTGCAGAGTAGAGCAGGATAGTTGACCCCTGCTTTCTACATCCTTTACTTCTATGATTATGACCTGAAATTCTACTTTTTAGGCAGCTACATTAAGCAGTTATATAACTGTTGGTCCTTTTGTTCCTCCAATCTTTACTCCTTAATTTAAAGGAAATGTTAGATAATTTTTTTAAATGTTGCTTTAATTATGAAATATTTCAAATAAACATTTTAAATATTTCAAATAAATAATATTTCAAATATAACAAGTACTCATGGATCTATCTATTGAATTTAACAAACATTCTATTTGTCATATTACTTCAGTTTTTGAGAAATAAAAGATACATATAAACTTGAACCTTCTTTTAATTTTTATTCTTTGCTCTTCATCTCTTTATCCCAAGAGATGGATGTTATTCTGAAGTTGGTGTGTGTCCTTACCATCTATGTTTTATATTTTATTATACATGTATATACCCATATAAATAAAATGCCATATGTAATGTATTATATCTTACTGTCTGATAATTCTGTAGCTCAGAATTGTGTGTTCATTTTTGATTCATGGAAACCTAATCTATGCATTTCAATCACTGAATTCTATGAGTACGTCAAAATTTGTCTACTCCCTAGCAGCTGTGTATAAAATTTCTTATTTCTTCACTTTATGTCATCCCTTAGCTTTATCGGATTTTGAAATTATCAACCTGAACATAGGAAATAATATTCCATCTTAATTTGCATTTTCCTCATTACTGAGTGAGGTTGGACATCTTTCATGCATTTATTTGCCATTCGGCTTTTCTCTTTTATCAAATGCTTGTTCTTACATTGTGGTAGTTTATAAAAATAACCACAATATCTTCCCTCTCTGAATTCACACCCTTGGGTAGTTCCCGTCACACTGGCTGGGGTTAGACATGTGACTTGTCTTAGCCAATGAAATATGAACATGTGAGAGCTGAAGAGACCCAAGAGAACTGAAAAGTGACTATGCATTGGTACTTGCTTTTTCTTGCTGTTCTTGGAAGCCCTGAAGCCACCACTATGTGAATCAGCCCAAACTAGCCTGCTGGATAATGACAGACTTGAGCTCAGTAAACTCTATTATTCCTGCCAACCGTTAAACATATGAGAGAGGCCATGGTTCATCAGCAGACTACAAACATGAGCCTGAGCTCAGCTAACCCCTTGAGGAAGAAGGCAGCCATTCCCTCTGAGCTTAGCCCAGATTGACAGTAGTGAACAAATGAACAACTGTTCATAGCCAATAAATATTAGATGATTTGTTAAGCAGATAAAACTCATTGACACACACTTTTGTCCTCTATGCCCCCCTTTGTTTGTTTGTCCATTTCTTATTGCTAAACTCTTTCTTTAAAAACATTTTTTAAATCCTCACCTGAGTATATGTTTATTGATTTTAGAGAGAGAGAGGAAGGGAGGGACAGAAGGAAGGAGAGAGAGAGAGAGAGAGAAAAAGAGAGAGAGAGATGCAGGGAGAGGAGCATTGGAAACATTGACAGGTTGCCTCCCATATATACCCCAAACAGGGACTGAACCAGTAACCTAGGCACACACCCTGACTGAGGATCAAACCCTAACAACCTAGGTATGTGCCTTGACCAGGGATGGAGCTCACAACCTGTTGGTGTGTGGGGTGATGCTCCAACTAACTGAGCCACGAGGTCAGAGCATGCTAAGTTCTTTCTTAACATGATATTTCTCATGTAATTCTGTGAGTACATTTATGAAACAGACATTATCATCATCATTTTATAGATGAGGAATTAGGATAAAGAGATTTAGTGACTTATCAAGGATGATGCAGCTATCAAGTATGGAAAGTGAAATTTAAATCCATGACTATCTGACTATAGAGGCCAAACTCTTAAGCCATTTCACTACCCTGTTTCTCTCATACATTAAATTCAATCAGTAGCATCACACTGGGAGCTTGACATTGGCTGTGATAGGAATAGTTATATCATAGAAATTAGTAAAAGCTACAAATCAGAGCTTTTTTTTTTTCCTTTCAGAGAGCTGGTTTACCAGCACACCAAACACTAGATTGAGTTTCTTCCTATTCTGTTATGTATGTCTTGTTATATCTTCCCCCTTCAACTGCTCATTAGCTTAGTTTTAGAATATGATTCTGGTATCCACATATTTTCTATTCTTCTCCAATTAATATTGTCCATGGATTTAAAAAAGTCTGTCTTCCATATCTTCATTGAGTCATCCACTGAACTTTAAAGGCTGGGAGGGGAGACCTCTTTCTAGGTTCACTTGCTCCATTAATCAACAGTTTTATTCCTCTATTAATAGCCAATATTGATTGAGTATATACTATGTGCTAAGCTATATTCTAAGTCTATTAGTTGTATTTAATTATTGCAATTCACTCCACAACCTAGGAAGCATGGATCTGAGGCAGAAAGAAACTGAATTATATTCCTTAGGTATCTACATAGCTAGCTGATGCCTGAGATGGTCTTCCAACCTAGTTTGCTACCTCCTTTTATTCAACTGCATTTCAATCCAACACTGGAGGCAATTTTTATCTATAAGGACACCACAGGGGTGCTTGGATTTAGTGAGGAATAGAATTCAGCAGCCAGTGGAGAGTCACTGGAAGTTTTTGAGCGGGAGAATGACATTTTTTATAGAATACTTAGGATTTTTTTGTCAGACTAGACTATGACATGTTGGCCTAAGTAGGAGAAAGACAAGGGGCAAGAAAAACGCTGGGAGCATTATAGTGATCATTTAGAGCTTGATGGTGTCTGTGGAAATGAAACCACTCCTCTACATGAGGTTTTGATTCCAATTGGATGAGGCCCCACACTGGCTCAGTCCAGTTACCAAGGCTCTGTTCTTGCTATTTTCTTGTTCTAGCATATATTTCTCTATCTTTTAAAATTTTTCTTTATATATAAAAATAATTTAAAATAACTACAAATTTGTTATTATAGTCATTAATATTTTCTCCCACAACATTATTTCCCTTAAAAACTTGTCATCTGATTCATAGTATTTTGATTTAATAATTTCCCACATATTTATTATTTTTCACCAGTGAGTCTTTAGGTTTCTCAAAGGGAGGGACTGCATCTCATATTTTGGCATGCTCTGCAGTGCTGAGAACATCAAAGTTACCCCATAAATGGTTGTAAAATATAAGAATGCATAAATAACTTCATTTCTTTCCCACTGGCAAGCTCATTGACAATAGGTACCTTAAGTAATATAATTAGGAAGCTCCAAAATAAAAGTGTGTTAAGGAACTACTTAAATGCTGTAAAGGAAAGTAAAGAAGACAGCCAATTAGTACCTACTAGCACCCATGATTTCTACATAATAGGAAAAGTCATTTATGGGATTTAGTTGACTTAGGTTTCTGGCTGTACGCTGTCCCCCGAGTCCTTAATTGCTTCATCCAAAAGGTGGAAGGAAGGGGTGTCATCAGAGCCAGGTTATAAAGTATCCAGACTGGGAAACCCCATCTCCACCAACAGACTTAAGAGTATGGCTGGAGAATCAAGGAGCCTATATGAGGACAACAGAAATAATGACCACTGAGTGTCTAGTGTGTGCAGATACTGCACTAAACACATTTTCTTTTGGCCTTTGCTACATACCTATTAGATATGCTTTTTATCCTCTTCAAAAGATGAGAAAACTGAGCCCTGAAAGGATGTATAACTTGTCCAAGAGTTCACAGCAGACAAGGAGCAGAGAAGACATTCAAATCTAATTCTATCTGGCTTTAAAAACAATGCTTTATTATTTGCATGCAGGACTAGTCTGGTAATGTAAATGTGAATTGGACTGGTTAGATGAAAATTGGGAGAAATATGCAAGTCCTGTTTAAAGACATTCAGATTCAAACTTCTAAAAACTGCTAAACCAAAAACCAACCCAAACCCCATGTTTACAGGCTGGACCTCACCATTTTCAACTCTTATTTTCATAAGTTATGTACCCAGTCAGCAGTGGGAGACATGGATCTCTCTAGTATTTTCTATGATGGGGTGCTGTGAGCTAACGGGGACAGTCTGGAACCTCAACTAACCCATGAGAGGGAAAAACGTGCCAAGCAGAGGCTGTGAGAGCAAAGTGGTTGTGCAGGGATCCATCTTAGGTGGCACTCCGACAGACAACCAGATCAATGCTGAAACAGTGAGTACAGTGACAGACAGGCTGATGTGTGGCAAGATCTGGGGACTTCGGAAAATGGAGTGCCAGGAGAATGTGGGAAAACACAGGTCAGCTGATTCCAGAGGAAAGTAAAGGTGGCCTCAGAGGGGCCAGCAGCCCTGAGTATTTGCTCTCATGGTTAACACCATTTAGTCCCCAAGGAAATGCTTCTCCATGTCTTCTCTTGCTCTGTGTCCTGGAAACAAGTCAATTCAGTCAGGTATGTGGGAATTAGAGAAAGACTGTTGTCATTAGGGAAAGACTAGGGAGAACTGGAGCAGTGAAAGCACTTAGGTTAGAGAAAAGACAAATTAGCACATTAAATCCTTTCTCTTCAGTAACATGAAAGCAGTAGGTTCTGCCGTAATAAAGTATAATTTTTCAGTAGTGCCACATGTCCTTTTTATTTTCTTTATGTTCCAATTTATGTTTTGGGAGGTACTCAGAATTAAAATGGTATTCAGCACAGTTACATATTGTGGATGACAACTGTTTTGCAGTATTAGAAATTCATATTCCTCTTAAATTTGTATACATGTGTAGGTTGAGATGTAACATGTCCATCAAGAGTCTCACATTAATTACTGACATGGTTAACTACCTAGGCATTGAATGCTCAAGTTGCATATAGTCCTATTTTAAAAAATATTTATTAAACTCCAATTAAATTTTCAAAATTTTGAGTTAAAAATTCAGATAGATTTAAATAAATATTTAAAATTTAAGGTTTGTTAATTATAAGTTTTATTTTACCTTTAAAATTTTTTATTGTTATTCAGTTACAGTTATCCCAATTTTTCCCCTTTTGCCCTCCTCTGCCTAACCTATGCCCGGCTCCCAGTCAATCCCCACACTGTTGTCCATGTCCATGGGTCATTCACATATGTTCTTTGGCTAGTTTCTTCCTCTTCTTTCCACCATTATCTGCCCCCCCCACCTCTGGTCACTGTCAGCCTGATCCATGTTTCCATGCCTCTGGTTCTATTTAATAGATAACAGTATTTTAGAAGAAAAAATGTACAATTATTTAAGAACTAAATTAAATTTTATGTAATTTTATATTCAATTGCATTTTAAATGAATATTCAATTTTTATACTTTCAATACAATTTATACTTTGCTCTTTTGCAGGTTGAACTCCTTTCATGCCCTACAACCACCTTGCAAGGTGAGTGTTGTCATTATCCTCATTTATGTCGGTTGAACACAAATTGCATGAGACTCCTGATTACAGGAACATGCTTAGTGATTTACTGAATTTGAGGCAAGAAAAATAAATTCCATGGAATACTATGTAATAATTTATGGATTATGTATTTATTACTTACCTAAATACCATCAACATATGCTCGGGCCATTTACACATAACCATGATAATTGAATTTACTTAACCTTGATATGTTCTCTTTGGTCATATAAAACCATAGCTTCAAACACTTAAAAAAATGTTTTCATCATGTTACAAATCAAGATAAAAAGATACAATATAAGTTATTTGCTAGTTTGTTAGCTTGATTATAAATTTTAAATATTTATACATATGGTATGTGGGTTTATTGGGTTGAATTGTGGTCCCCAAAAGATATGCCCAAATCCTAACCCCTGGTAGCTGGGAATGACCTTATTTGGGAAAGGGGCCTTTGTGGATGTAATTAAGTGAGATCCTTAAATATCTGAGATCCTTATCTCAGATAATATCCTGGATTAACCAAGTGAGTCATAAGTCCAATGACAAGTGTCTTCATAAAAGAGGAGAGGACACGGAGATACAGGGGAGAAGGACATGTGAAGGCAGAGGCAGCCCCAGGCAAGGAACACCTGGAGCCTCCAGAAGCTGGAAAAGGCAAGGAAGGATTCTCCCCTAAGACCTTCAGAGGGAACATGGTCCTGTTGACACCTTAACTTCAGACTTCTGGGCATCAGAACTGTGAGAGAACAGATATTTGCTGGTAAATTACCACGAGCCACCGAGTTTGTGGTAAGTTAGTATGACAGCTCTAGGAAGCAAACACAGTGGGCCTCCATCTGTACTTTTGTTCTGAGTCCTGCTGATATTAGGAGTGGACCTGCCTGCTAGGTAGGCCAGCCATGGGAGGCAGTGCAAGAGCCCAGGCTTTAAACCTGCTCCCTATTTCAAGCCCTTGTGCCTTCTATGGGAGACTATAAGGTCCTTGGAGGCAGGTACCTCTTTTATCTTCTTTGCAACCTCAGCTCCTAGCCAGGTGCTCAGTATGACCTAATGGGAAAACAAGTAAATGAATAATTGAATGGCGGTCTTTAGACTGCAGGCTCCAGAGCCAGGCTTGCTTGGATTAAAGTCCAATTACTGGCCATGTGACTGGGGCAAGGTTATGTAATTTGACTCAACTCCAAAGTCTTAGTTCATCTTCTATGAATAAGTTTAATAGCACACACTTCACATGGTAGTTATAAGGATAAAGCCTTAAGAGTCAATCCTTATAAGGAGTCAATCCTTATAAAGTAAGACAGGTAATAAGCGCTAAATAACTGGTAGCTGGTATCATCATCATCATCATCATCAATTGTTATAATCATCAGTATTTTATAATGCTCCACTTTGGGGTCTTTACTCATGCTGTTCCCTTTGCCTGAGATATCCTCATGCTTTTCCCAGCTTACTCCTACTCAAGGTTCTGGTCTCAGCTTAAACCTCCCTTCTTTCAGTGTGCCTTCCTTGACTCCTGAGTTTAGATCAGTTCCATGCTCCAGTGCTTCTGTTCATATTTCCTATAAGTATGTGAGCTCTGGGAGGGTAGACATTATGTTGTCTTGAGCACTGATATAATGCTGTATTGGTATAACGCTGTAAAGGACCTGGCACTTAGTAAACAAAGTTATTGAATGAATGGTTCAATCCAGTCCAAGATATGATGGGAAGGAAATCTCAAAGGAGAGGGATGCTGTCTCTGGTAAGATTGATTTCACTAAATTTCTTTATAGGTTTTCTGGACCTCCCTCTCTCACCATCAGATTTAAAAACTGAATTCAGGCTTTGTCTGCTCTGATAGTTGCCCAGCAACCTGATAATGGTTTGGGGGAGATGTAAGAAATGAGATCCAGGGCACTCAGGGTACAGTGGGCTCCATGTTGTATATAAAATGTCTGATCCTGGTCATGGTCTCATCCTGGCCCCAAGCATAACTGGCATGGCCTCTGCTGGAGAACTGGAGTCCATCTGGACTGGAATTAAAAACCCTGTTTAACTTGCAGGGTGATTCATACCCATTATCTGTGCTTCCTGACAGGAGCCAAAACAAAGGAAAGACAGCCTCAATAGTTGGCTGGGGTCCTAGATCTAAGTTGGGGCCCTTAGGACCTGGCCAAGGGATTAGGATGGGTGAGCATGATATATTGATGATTAGATGACTGGAGGGTACTTGTGAGAAAGAGATAGACCATCACATGGAGAGGTTTGTACTGTTACATTTTAGGAATTGGTGCCAGGGACATGGCCCCCTCTTTCCTGACTGGTATTCTTACCTAATCAGTGATTATAATCTGCCTTGTCTACTCTGAGGGGCTCCGGACATCAGCCACCTGCTTCAGGACGCTGCTTCAGAGCTAGGCTGGGATCCACTGGCCTTCCTTCCTTGCCACCAATCTTGACCAGACAAAGGCAAGCTGCAATGTGTCCATCTTCAGATAATAATTTGGGACTGTGACAGGTGGGCTATGAGTGGGTTCAAGAATCTAAGCTAAAATGGAATCTCTATGCCCACACCTTGAAATAATAATCTTTTATATGCCTGCCAATCTTAGCCAGTTTAGAAGTGTCTTCACAGAGACTTTAAGCTTCGTATGAAGATGGAGTCAGGGAGCTGAGTCCTATCCCAGCCCTGCTACACTACCTATGACTTTGGGCAAACCCCTTCCTCCCTCTGGTCCTAGATTTCCTAAGGGAAGAGGCCACATATTCTTTAATATCACCTTTCATTTTAATATTGTTATTATATTTTATTCAGTCATGTGGCCTATAGCCTAGCAGAGTAACTAACACATGGTAGGCCCTTAACAAGAACATGTAATGAGTACTTTTTGCATATGAAGTACTGAGCTAAGCACTTTACAAACATTATCATTGCAGGTCATCATCAAAGAGATTAAATAACCTATCCAAACTCACCCAGTCAGTAAGAGCTAGGATAGGATTTTGAAGTCAGTTCTTTCTGACTCCTAAGTTCATGTTTTTGTTTTGTTTTGTTTTTTGTTTTTTCCACCAACCTATGCTGTCTCTCAATTAATAACCTGAATAAATTCATGAGTGTTACTTTTTTAGGCTAGACTAGATTTTTGGTGAAGAAATAGATTTAGATAGAAAATTGCCTTGATCGATGACTTTGGATTATCAAGAGACTGGTCAATATGAGCATCATTGAGAAGGAGGTAGTACACCAAGATACCAAGTGCATTGTGACATCAAAGCCTCTTAAACTTCCTAGCAGTAACAGTGGCTGAAAATTTCCCTCCTAGCTCTTTTGGGGAACGTGGTATCTTCGAGCCACTCTTTTGTCATTCCAGTAATTGACAGTGCCCTGTTATTTATTATCTTACTTATTTAATCCTCACTGTAGGATATGTTTATTGATTTTATAGAGACAGGAGTGGGGAGAGAGACAGAGAGAGACATTAATGTGAGAGAGGAACATTGATTGGTTGCCTCCTATACACGCCCCAGCCAGGGATAGAACCTGCAGCCTGGGGGTGTGCCCTGACAGGGACTCAAACGTGCAACCTTGTGGTATATGGGATGAGGCACCAAGTAACTGAGCCACCTGGCCAGGGCAACAGTGTCCTATCATTTAAATCTGGGAGTTTTTTTCATCAAAAAGAAAAAAAATGGAGACATTGACTTTTCTGGAGCAGGACTACCGTCTGGTCTGAAGGACCAGGATTTGGCCTATTCAGTTTGCTTTATTCTGAGCCTGGCATGAGTGGCCTTTCTAAACTCTTTCACAGTGAGGAGACAAGTAAGAGAGAGAGAAGGAATTAGTTTGGTGAAAGTGTTACATGAAGCAACAGGCAGGACCAACTTTTAGTGCAGGTCTCTGCAAAAGGGATAAGATAGGAAGGTGAATTTGGCCCCAGAACTCAAAGTAATTTGTCATCCAAAGCTCGTGTGACCAGAGCAGCAGAGCAGGGCTACATTCAGTTGTGTTGTTATGGAGACAGAAAGGACCTGTGGAGGGTCTATGAGTTGCTGGAATCTGGATTTCACTCATTGTAACAGACTTGGACCCAAATGTGTATACAAACCTGAGTGCGGTGGGCATTTGTTGCATTCCCTCTTGACATCACTCTCCCTTCCTCTGACAATGGGACTTTGATTGGATTGAGGGGGATTAATTCGTTCCTCTCTTCAGCCCAAGAGCACTAACAAAGAAGGTGACCCAGAGTAGAGGACATGACCCAAGCCAAACCAATCAGGTGGGACATTTTTTCCCCACTCCAACCTTCATAGTTTATAGAGATGCACTTTGGTTTTCCCTCTCAGGGAACTGGTTCTAGTTGAGCAAATTTGTGTGAAACAACTGGAACCCCCATGTACATCCTGGACTTACAGCCAACCCAGAGGCAACAGAGTTGTGAGATAAACTGGAGACATGGTTTAAACCTTGACTTGTGCCCCCTCCAGAGGTGCTTCAGTGATGTTTTCAAATTCACTTTTGCTTAAGCAAATGAGGATGAAGTTTTATGTGACTTCAACTGAAAGAAAGTTGACTCATTCACTGATCTTTGGCTGCTAGTCTACTTTTCCTGCAGACAAAATCCCTCTAATAGATGAATTGGGACAGTATAAAAACCGAGCTATGAAATTGTGTTTAGGGTGAACTGTGATGGGCACTCACTTTAAAGGGAAAGGCCTCCCTCACCAGTTTTGCCCAAATTACCCTCACCTTTGGTTCCCTTGAAAATAGTTCTTATAAAGGTTAACATGGCTTTCCAATGCCCTGTGTCTCCATTTCTTTAATGGTGCCATTTAATGACATCCTGCAATACATTTTATATTAAGATGTTTAATAGCTTTTCTTTTTTATTGGCAATAGGTAGATAGTTCGGACTGGGGTTATTTACCTTCCCCAAGTTTGTTTTGTAGGATGTACATGTGCAGCCAGGTGCATCCACTGCCCTTGTGGGAAGAAGGCGAGGGACTAGGAGCCATGTCCACTCTGATGCTCCTGATCCAGATGGCTCTTTAAAAGCCATACAGGTGGAACTCCTGAGATCACTGGATGAAAAAACATCTCCCTGAGACTAATTTGTGTTTGTCAATGATGGGATATGAATAGTTACCATTGGTGATGAAGGGTTTGGTGGTGGTGTTGACTCTGGAGGGAGCTGTGAAAAGAGCTGAAGTGCTGCAATATGGAGAGTGTTTGGGGTACTAGGCCTTTTATGAATATTTACTCCCAGGTGCTGTGCTTGGGTTGGAGTCTGGGTTGGCTCCATGGTGTAGATGTATATTATGAGGTCAGCAAAGTCTACAGTTTCAGAAGTCATACTGGTCTCTGGGATCATAACATTACCCAGGTACCAAAGGGGCTATGATTGATGGGTGATCTACATTCTTGCTACTCAAAGTAAGGTACACCAACCAGCCCCATCGATAGCATCATCTGGGAGCTTATTGGAAATGCAGATCTCAGGTCCCAACCCAGACCTACTATATCAGAATTCCCCAGTGATTTCTATGCACAATAAAGTTTGGGAAGTGCTGGTCTATACCTACTGACTACAGTACTTCCCTCAAATTCAATGTTTAATGAGCACCCACTGTGTTCCAGACATTGTGCTGAGTATTATTGATATAAAGATGAATAATACATAATCTTTTCTAAAGGGCTGCTCACAGCTTATTTACTTCTTAATTCTTTCTCTAGCTTCGCTCCAACACTCTGCATTCTGGCTTTTGCCCTATCTCTTCACAAAATGCTTCCTTTGAAAACCACTAATGACCTGCTTGTTGTCAAATTCTATTCTCTCTTCTCTGTATCATTTAACGCTTCTGACCAACACCTACCACTTAAAGGCTGTCCTCTGCTGGTTTTGCTGACATTATTCTATCTTTGTTTTTCCTTTCTCTCCCTCCCTCTCCTGCTCTTATTTACTGGCTTGTCTACTTCCTTCCCAGGGCTCCCTCTTACCTCAGTTCTTATACTTTCACCAGGTTATCTCATCCAGTTCCTTGACATGAATTGCTTTTATTATAGAGTCCTTGGGCCTCTAGCAATCCCAGAACTGTTGATATTAAAAGGGGACTTTTTTTTTTGAAAAGCTGTCAATAGCTTCCAGTAGAGAATTAAATTTGGAAATGTCCCTGAAATGAAGATAATATGTTTTTGGTGAATATTGCTGCTGTAACAAATTATGGGAACCTCAGCGGCTGCAGCCTTTTCTGGAGGCTCTTGGAGAGAATCTGCCCTCTTGCTTCCAGAAGCTGTCTAGGATATTCTAGAAGCTATCCTGAACCTATCTATATTCTTTGGCTCTGGCCCCTCTGCCATCTTCCAAGTCCGGAATGGCAGGCTAGGTCTTTCTCATACAACCATCCCTCTGGTTCTTTGCAGCCTGGAATAGTTCCATGCTTTTAAGGGTTAATGTGATTGGGTTGGACTCACCTGGGTAAAGTAGGATAATCTCCCATCTCAAGGTTGTTAATAACATCGTAGAGTGTCTTTTTTTAGGTACAGTAACATATTTACAAGTGTCAGGGATTAGGACATCTTTGGGGGTCTATTATTTTGCCCACCACAGTGAGACTGAGGAGAGTATAGGTAAGAGGAAGGGAAATGGAAAGAGGCTGTGTTCCCTGTGTGCCTAGATGATTCCAAGATGCATTAACCTCAGGGCCTACATAAGAAAAATGAGCTTGGAGTGAGAATCAGGGGTGGGATGGGGCATAGAATATGGGGAGGTGGTGAGCTCAGGCCAGCCACCTATGCACTGATGGCTCCTAAATCTATCCCCACTCATATGGCAGCAACTCACACCCACCAAGGTTAAATCTGACTCACTGTTTCCCTCATGATTATCTTGCCCTCAGTTGTTCCTGTGTCTGTGAATGGGATCACTATTTAACTTATTATTCAGGGCACAAACTTTCAGTTACCCTATTTCCTCTTCCATTATCCATATACCATTAGGTCATGATGGTGTCAAGTCTTCTTTGTGCTTCTTAAATACAGTCCACTGATCCAGACTCAATTCAGGCCACCCTACTTTACACCTGGCTGGGAGCTAAGCCTTGGACCAACGTTCATGCCTCTGTGACTATTTGACTTTAATCACCTCTACCTCTAATGCTGGGTGATCTTTTACAAATCTCCTTCAAAGACTACCACTGCCATCAGGATCAAGTCCAAAACCTGGCACGATTTTCAAAGCCAATTCAGTAACAACTTCTATATCTTGCCTTATTTTTGCTTCTTTCAACCTCTACTCTAGGCTAAATGAATCTTTACTTTTCTTTACCTGTGACTTTTCATTCTTTGATACTTGAGCAGGTATTACTCTCCATCTAATTCTACCTCCTTATTCCATATGACTCAGCTCAGCTATTCCTCCCTTCACCCCTTATAGGTAGACTTGGCCATGCTCCCTCTCCAGACTTCCACAGCTTTTTGACACATAACTATTTTTGCACCTATCAAATTGCCTTGTACAGTTGACCTTTGAACATCACAGTTTTAAATTGTGCAGCTTCACATATATGCAGATTTTTTAAATAAATGCTGTAAAAGTATTTTCTCCTCCTTATGCTTTTCTTAATAGCATTTTCCTTTCTCTAGCTTACTTTACTGTAAGAATACAATATATAATACATATAACACAAAAATATGTATTAATCAACTGTTTACATTGTCAGTAAGGCTTCTGGTCAACAGTAGGCTATTAGTAATTAAGTTTTGGGGGACTCAAAAATTATGTGTAGATTTTTAACTGTGTGGGAGTGGCACTCATAATCCTATGTACTTATTTGTATGTTAGTTCCCCCTCTAGACTCATCAGGCAGTGTTGTTAGAGTCCTTCTTTGTCATCATGAAAATTTATTTTCTTATTTTGATTACTAACATATTTATTGGGGCATATGACTCTGTCTGTTTCCTCACTAGGTCACACCATTTTTCAGAATGGCTCTATTCTGAAATGCCCCAATAAATATTCAGAATGGCTCTATTCTGAAATGGGTCTATTCTGACCCATCTACTCAGTCATGTATTGACATTACTTTGAACAATGCCTGGAATACTCTGGGTGCTAGTATTGAATAAATAAAAGTTATTTCTTTATCTAAGTCTGAGAGCTAAGAAATAAAATGTGTACCTACCCACCCAGAGAAAGAGACTTGCTCTATATTTCCCACCTTGAAAGTCTATCTTCCTTGATCATGGTTCTTTCTGCCATGCCTCTGACTATGCCAAGGAAGATGTATGTTCTAGTCTTAAGGAAGGATGGAGGGTAAGCCTAGAGACAGTGACCTTTGAGGTCTCTTTCTATCTTGGAGATTCTGTAGAGTTATGCTTCTAGGAATAGCTGATATTGGTTTCTGGTTATTCCTGCTCAGAACGAACCTGGAATGAGTCCACTATGTCCCCTGAAGCTTTCTATTTGGATGCATTTAACTTTAATTGCCTTTTGTCTATTTAGTTGATCAATATTATCTTCTGTGTGACAAGCCCCATGCAAAACCAAGTGGAGAAGAGAAGAGAATAAGAGACGCTTCTGTCCTCGTGGAATCAAGGCTATAGGAGAGGAAGATTGTGCACAATAGTAGCTATGATGAAAAGTCACCAAGGTTAACACAACGTTAGAGAATAAATCACACTATGGGAGAGCTTTTGCCACTGGAGGATTTTAAACAGTGTAGTGACATTATTAGGTCAGATGAAGATTGAGGAAATCTTTGGGATGAGGTGACATTTCACTTGGGCTGGGATGTAGAGGATGGGGTATTTATAGCTGGTGAGAGAGTAGGAGGAGGGCATACTAGAAAAAAGGAATGATGGGAGTAAAGACCTAGATTTGGAAAGACCTAGATTTAGAAAGCAAGACAGTGGATATTAAAAAAACAGGTCATTTATTATGAGAGATTTGTTGAAACCCCTGTACAACTAGCCTGGAAGCTGCCTAGATGTGTCCACAGAGCAATAGTACATGTTTTGCAGGTTGCTTGGTCTATATCTTAAAGGGCCCTTTCCAGGTGAATCCACTGAAGGAGGCCCTTACCCAGAGAAGTGAGAAATTATGGTTGTATGGCATATGCTTTGTATGCTGGTTTGTTATTATGACATCCTGCTGCTCTGGGCCTACCTTCCCTGGAGGGAACCCCATAGTGATGGTGCACTAGTCTCATGCTTAAGTCCCAGGCTCCAGCATCTGTTCAAGTGAAGGATCCATCTTCAGGACCTGCCAGCTTCCTTGACAGCTTGGTGGAGTCTATTTTAGGAGAATGAAAGCTTCTCATGAATGCGCCTTGTAGTAGGTGTAGGTCTTTCCCCCTATCTTTATCTCCACAGTCACCTCCTGAGTCCGGGCTCCTCTCATCTTGTGCCTATGCTTCTGCAAGGATCTCTAATTGGTCACTGTGTGATGGAATTCAGCCTTTCTTGCCTCTCTACTGTGCTGCTCACTGAGTGATTATTCCAAGATATAAGTCTAGTAGTCTCACTTTTCAGCTTTGAAACACTTTGGTGTTGCCTCAGTACTGTATCAGATAAAGCTAAGTTCTTCTAGTTACAGGTAGGGACTTCACCACCTAGACTCTTCATGATCTGACCCAGCCTTCCTCTTTCCATCCTTCATTACTTTAGTATACAGAAGTCCCAGTTCCTTGAACTTGCTGTCCTCTTTCATACCACTGTGACCTTGTTCAGACGTTCTTTTGGACTGGCATTTCCTCTTCTCCTTCTTCTGCCATGTGCCTGGGAAATGTCGCATCCTTCCAGACCCTACTTAGGTGCCACCTTTTGGTCATACAGGCTCTGACCTCTACTACCTGAGACAACTGGAAGCTACTCACTTATTTTCATTGCATATCATATCACAATACATTTAGAAAGCAGAAAGGCAAAATAAATAAGCTATAATATACCCCTGTAATACATTATTTTCAATGTGTTTTGTTTCCTTCTGTTCTGTTCCTATGCCTATTTAATGTATGCATATATGTATGTGCATATACATACACATGTATGTATACTTGTAATTATAAATTTCATGTAGTTTTGTGCCCTGCTTCTTTCACTTAATACAATATCAACAAAACATTATCAAAAGTGTGAAAACCTGCCCTGGCTGGTGTGGCTTAGTGGATTGAGTACCAGCCTACAAAACCAAAGGGTTGCAGATTCCATTCTAGTCAGGGCACATGCCTTGGTTGTGGGCCAGGTCCCCAGTTGGGGGCGTGTGAGGGGCAACCACACATTGATGTTTCTCTCCCTCTCTTTCTCCTTCCCTTTCCTTCTCTCTAAACATAAATATAATCTTTAAAAAAAGTGTGAAAACCTGAAAACAATTTAAATACCCAACAATGGGGAATGGTTTAGTTATATATCATGTGTGTTATAAAACCATAAAAATCATTATAATAATTGTATTCATGAACTAAAGGATACAATATTGCTAAGATGTCAATTACCCCCCCAAGTAACATCTAGATTCAACACAATCCCAGTCAAATTGCCAGCAGGCCTTTTTTGTTAAAGTTGACATGATGAATAAAATTTATATGGAAAGGTAAAGGATCTAGAATAACCAAACCATTTTGAAAGAGAAAACAGTAGGAGGACTTACATTACTTGATATATACCCCAATACCCCACTGTCTTGATTACTGTAATTTTAACTCATATATCATATGCTCATATATCATATGAGTTAAAATTACAGTAATCAAGACAGTGGGGTATTGATATAAGGATAGATGTATAGATCAGTGAAACAGAAGGGAGTCAATGCCCATGTATATAGCTAATTTGTTGTCAATAAAGGTGCCAAGGTAATTCAATGTAGAATATGGCCTTTTTAATAAATGGTCCTGAAACAACTCACTAACCATATGAAAAACAATATATCTTGACCTTTAACTCATATGATATATGAGCATTAATTGAAGATGCAGCAGATACCTAAATGTAAGAACTAGGACTATAAAACTTTTAGGAGAAAACAGGAGAAAATATTTATATCCTGAGTCACGTTATAGCACAAAAATCATGAATCATAAAATTAAATTAGACTTTATCAACATTAAAAACTTTTTTCTTTGAAGCTCAATGTTAATAAATGAATAGGTGAGCCATCAACTGGGAGAAAATATTTGTGGAATTGATATTTGATATCTGATAAAGTACATATATCCAGAATATATAAAGAATTCTCACAATTCAATAATAAGAAGAAAAATAACATGATTTAAGAATGGGCAAAAGATTTGAACAGATATTTCACCAAAGAAGCACATGAAAAGCATGCTAGTAGCTGCGCTGATTAGTAACTGCATAGAAAAACCACGATGAGCTATCACTACTTGCCTGTGAGAATGAGTGACCCTACCAAGTGATGGTGAGGATGTTAGGGCAACTAGAGCTCTTGTTCATTGCTGGTGAGCTTGCAAAATAGTGTAGTAGCTTTGGAAAACAGTTTGGTGGTTTCTTAGCATAAAAAAGCCCCCAAACACATTATGACTTGGATATCCCACTGAATAGGTATTTATCCAGGAGAGATGAAAATATAATCCACATAATGTCTTTTATGTGAATGTTTATAATAGCTTTCTCTGTACTAGCCCCAAGTTAGAAACAACTTAAGTGTCTATCACCCAGTGACTGGATATCTTGGCCCACCCATGTAATGAAATTCTACTCAGCAATAAAAATGGGACAAAGTACTGATACATAACTGGTACACGCAATAGCATAGGTGAATCTCAAAAACATTGTGCTGCGTGGAAGAAGCTAGACACACAAAAATATGAATGTATGATCCAACTTGTCAAAAATTGTAGAAAAAACAAAACGGTAGTAATAGAAAGTAGAACAGAGGTTGCCAGGTGTTGGAGGTTAAAGAAGGTGATTACTAAGGGGCATGAGGGGTGTTTTGGGTAATGCAAGTCTTTTTTATATTGTGACTGTGCTTGTGTGACTGTATACGTTAAAATTATATCATGTACTTAATATTGGTGAATTACATGAATCATAGATATACCTTAATGAAGTTAATAAAAACTTTAAAGTACATTAAAATCTATGGTTATAAATATAAATTAGTAACTTGGCTATTACAGATTTTTGTGCCAGCCCTGTTTCTTCTTTTGTGATTTATCTGTACATATTAGTTTTGCTTTTTTATGCACATTTATTGGTTTGCATGCCTATCTCTGCTCACAGTGGGCTCTTCAAGGCTGGAGCTTTGTTTACTCATCTTTATATTCCCCCAGGACCTGGCCAGGGCCTAAGCAGAGAATGTGCTCTGTAAATGTTCCATCCATTCAATCAAAAAATGTTTTTTGCTGCAAATGTTTAATGATCATCAGTTCAATAATCACCAAACCTACAATGCTTCTTGCCTCTTTGATCTGATGGGAGCCTCTTCCTTGAGGATTATGTTCTTGGTGGGAAGCTGTAAGAATAAGGAATTTTGTTTTGTTTTTCAAAAACTTGTGTTCTTTCTAAAAAGCTTTATAAATATTAATTCTTGCAAAAATCCTAGGAGTAGGGAAAAGTTATCATTATTCTCATTTTACAGAAGAGGCAGCTGAGGCACAGAGGTGTTAAGAACTTGGCCCAGTTGACATGTTGAGTAAGTGGTGAAGTCAGGATTTGAATCCAGCCCAATTTTGGGTGGGCACAGTCAACCTGCCACAGACTGGCCATCTCCCTGGTCTATTAGGAATCTGGGCTCAGACAATTATGGTTGTCTCCTGCTATGGTTGTCTATTACTGCTAGTCAGACCTGCCCTGGAGTGGGTAACAGCAGCAGCCACATTGATGCTAGGACTGTCATCACTGTTACCAGAACAGTACCCTCTTCTCCTCACCACGAGATCTCAGGTGATGACTGGGGCTGTTCATTTCAGCCTCTTGTCAATTTTGGGAGGCAATTAAGAGCTCACTCGGAAGAATTGGACTGAGAGAGGATAATGCAAAGTTCATGCTCTCTTTTTAGCTAAAGCTTTCATATTCATTAAAAATGAAACAACCCCTTTTCTCTCATTACAAGCATTTGCCGCCTTCCCTAGCAGGATTCAGAGTGTTTGTGTATTTGTGAGTGAGTGGGTGTTGGTAGGAGGCAGTGTAATAATAGAGCAGGCAGATTCAATGACACCCAATTCAAATTAGTCACAAGTAAATGCATGATCATCAGCGTTCCAGCACTAGGGAATTCCTTCCATTTAGCGAAGTAAAGTGTCACAAACAACAGCTAAGAGAGAAATGTGTATTTCAAACTGTGGGTGTGCTGATTTAAATTTTTTTTCCTAGAAAAGAATCATAGAAAAGTAAAACAAAAATATTTCGACTTGAAAAATACTTTGTAATTATATGTCATAAAATAATTAGGTCATGGCAAATTAGCACAAATGTTTACAGCAAAATTGCCATGTAAAACATTATCAGTAATATTATGCTAATTGCTGCAAAAGCAAAAGCTGATTATGGTTCGGCAGGATTAAAATTTGCCACGTCTGCATTTCTCTCCAGCTTCACCAGTTTTCCATGAGGGTACCATGCTTCTGAATTACTGTAAGGGCTGAACTGCCCATCTCTGAGGTACTGAATCTGAAAAAGGATCTTTCTGGAGACCAAGCTAAGATCATCAGCTTAAAAAACAATTCCTGAAAGTGTTCTTACACTCCAGTAGAAACTCACTAATGCTCTGGACCCAGGGAGATGGTCAGAATAATCCCTTTTGGGGGTGGAGAATGGGGAGGGTTCACAGTGTGCTCTGAGAACAGAGGACACAGGATCAGGCTGCAGGGGAGCTCAGAGGGGGTGCCCTAGACTAGCCTACACTCCTCAAACTTTAATGTGCTCATGAATCTGCTAAAATGCCGATTCTGTTTCAGCATGTCTGCAGTGGGGTTTGGGATTGTGCATTTATAACAAGTTCCCAGGAAATGGGGGCATGGCTGGTGCATGGGTCAAGTCACAAGGCCTTAGAAGAAATTTTGTCCAGAGTTGCAAATTCATGTGTATTCTGTCTGGGTCAGGTAAGCAATGATGCAGTAAGACACTTTGGATGGCTGAACCTGTGATGGCAAGTTGGTCCCTTAAAGATATTTAAGGGCAGTAGAAGGAAGACAGGAGAGAGGAAGAGGAGGATGGAGACAAGGCAGGAGAAAGGAATGAAGGGAAAGAGGGATAAAGCGAGGCCAAATAGACCGCACCCTGTTAGCTGGGTCTATGAATCTGAGCCTCTGAGTCTAACCTAAGCCAATCCTATGTAAACTTAGGCCTGGAGAGAAGTGACTTGTCATTGGCCCACAGCTGGTCATTGAGCACTGAGGACCCAGATTTTCCTGCCTCCCAAGAGCCATGGCAATCTCTCTGAACCTCACTTGTCTGGGAGACAAAACCATCGTTACTTGAGAAGCACATCTATCTGTACTCTATGTCCTCAAGGGGGCCAGGCTGCCAGCTACTTGGGCAATAGCATCCTCGGTTTCATCCAGGTGACTCTTGCTGCCCCTATTATAACAGGTGTATTCACATCAATCTGGATGATAGGCAAGGGTCCACCTTGTCTTACTGCTTTGGCCTCCTTGAGTGGATGTGGGTCAGTCATTTTTGTCTGGGCCTCAGTTTTTCACCTGTGAAATGGAACAAGGTAAACCCCAAGGACGGCAGCGTAGGGGAAAATTGTCTATCAGGCCACCGACGGGTATGTCTGGGTGGGGCTCACAGAAATTCACTTTCTGAGCTAACCAGTGCTGCATAGAATTCTCACTGCCTACAGGGGAAGGGCACTGGGCTAGACCTCAGGTTGGGGTTTCCATCATCCTACTTTATGTCCACATGTCTGGGACCCTACACAGTGCCCTGTGCTCCTCACTTTACCCTTGCCTAAAGACACTGGACTTTGCCCTCAGGCTCCACAGGACTTCACGTTTTAGCTTGTAGGGGCTATTAATTCTCTTACGGGGTTACTATTTGATGAGTGCTTACTCTGTGTTTGGCTCAGATCTTTATTTTTTCTTTTTGATTTAATCTTTGTTGTGTTTTTTCCCCATTATCATTTAGTCCCCTTATACTCCCCCTTCTCCCAGCAATCACCACACTGTTGTCTATGTCCATGAGTCCTTTTGCTCAATCCGTCCACCCCCTAACCTCCCTCCTTTCACTAGCTGTCATCTGTTCTCCATCTATGAGTCTGTCTCTGTTTTGCTTCTTAGTTCAGTTTGTTCATTAGATTCCACATATGAGTGAAATCCATATGGTATTTGTCTTTCTCTGACTGGATTATTTCACTCAGCATAATGTTCCCCAGGTCCATCCATAGGGTTGCAAAAGGTAAAGTTTTTTCTTTTTTATGGCTGAGTAGAATTCCATTGTATAAATGTCCCATAGTTGTTTTACCCACTCATCTACTGATAGATGATTGTGCTGCTTCCATATCTTGGTGATTGTAAATAATGCTGCAGTGAACATTTTGAATTAGTGTTTTGGGTTCCTTAGGATATATTCCCAGAAGTGGGATCACTGGGTCAAAAGGCAGATCCATTTTTAATTTTTTGAGGTATTTCCATACTGCTTTCTACAGTGGATGCACAAGTCTGCATTCCCATCAACAGTGCAAAAGTGTTCCCTTTTCTATACATCCTCTCTAGCACTTGTTTGTTGATTTATTGATGATGGCTATTCTGACAGGGATGAGATGGTATCTCATTGTGGTTTTAATTTGCATTTCTCTGATGATTAGTGATGTTGAACATATTTTCATATGTCTACTGGCTATCTGTATGTCCTCTTTAGAGAAGTGTCTATTCATGTCCTTTGCCCATTTTTTAATTGGGTTGTTTGTTTTTTTGTTGTTGAGTTTTGTAAGTACTTTATAAATTTTGGATATTAACCCCTTATCAGATCTATTGGCCAATATGTTCTCCCATTGTGTGGTTGTCTTTCTGTTTTGTTGATGATTTCCTTTGCTGTGCAAAAACTTTTTATTTGATGTAGTCCCATTTGTTTATTTTTTCTTTTATTTCCCTTGCCAGGGGAGAAAAATCTGATAAAAAAATTTCTACAGTAGGCTCAGGTCTTTATAGGGATGATTTCATCCTCTTAACAATAGGAGATTCTCTAATTATCCCATTTTGCAGATTAGAAAACTGAGACCTAGAGAGGTTAAGCAACTCATTCAAAGTTACATAGACAGAGCCAAGGCTGAAATCCAGTGTCTCTAATTCTAGATCATGCCCACATCACCATTAACATCTGCTGGTCCTTATTCCTCACGCCAAAAGTCTACAAAGCCCAAGGGAGCCAGGAATGTCTGTTTGTCCTTTGTAGTCTCTGTGTGTGGTGAGGAGCCTGGCATTAGATATTTGGTTCTGCATAGGGAACAGAAAGGCTCCTTATTTTATGCTGGGTTCCTTCTTTCTCTAAGAATGACTCCTGACATCTAGCAAAGGGCAGGTCTTTGTGAGAAAACATGTTTATTTTCCAAAGATCGTCCCCTTGCACATGCTGCAGCTTCGAGTTTCCAGAAGGGCCGCAGGCTTGTGAATCTAGCTCCTACCCAACACCTCCCCTTGTTTTTGCATTTTGAACATAAGATTCACAAAAATACAATCCAACTGCTTCACATTATTTCCTTCTGCTCAGAATCATAACCCTCTCGATTATGTGATTCATTTTTATTATTTATTGTGTGCCCTGGGGAATTTTCATTTTAACCAGGACACTGGTTCAATTGCAAAATGGCAAAGGATGATTTGTAAGGAGACCAGTGTTGGGAGCTTATTAAAACATGCATTTAGGGGATGGTTTGGCAGTAGGAAAGGGAATCTCTGGGGAGAGCAGATATTTTCAGGAGTTGAGAAGAATTTGTGGGACTTGAGGGAAAGAAGGTAAGACAGGGGAAGGATATTCAAGAAAAATATTATAGGAAAATGAGAGGAAAATGGAGAAATTAAATATGAAGAAATCACAGATAAGTAAACAAAAGTCCTCAGAAATGAAATATGATAAATTTACCTTCATTTGAAACAGAGTGAAGATGGTCTCCCCTCCATCCTCCAAAGCTCCTTGGTGGTTTTGAGCCATGAGCTGAATTATTTGGATGTTTTCTCTGAAGCACTATTGAAAGTCACAAAGCCCAAGGAGGGGTCTTTATCCTTATTCTAGAAGTCCTGAGGGCAACTAGGTACCTTATGGACTTAGAGAAGCCTGCAGCCCCTCTTTCAGAGCGGGAGGTCCAGGGATCTTATCTGTTCTGAACCCTGGCTGGATAGCTTTAGAAGGACTGTGTTGTGTGGATGTCACAGACAGACCACTCTTGATCATTCCTCTAGGCCCCTCAATATCAGTACTGCCTCCTGGAGTTGTGCCATGTAGCAGCACTGACCCCCTCCTCAGGGACCCTTCTGAACCAAGAGGGCAGCTCTCCTCCTGCACTGAGGCCCTTGAAACCCCTCCTAGAAGGCTCCTAATGGCCTCCTCAGAGCATCTCATTGAGCTGCATGCAACCAGGCCCAGAGCCCCTCGGCTGGGGCTTTTCCACTTGTGTGCTCTAGACAGGGTGTTAGGAGAGATGGTTCTGCACAGGGAACAGAAATGCTCCGAGCGGTTCAGGGTCTCATCAGTAAATCCATATTCAAAGACTCTGTGTCGGGCTGCTGTTTCCCTATGCAGTTAGGCAGCAGTCAAGTCCGGGACAACAGAAGACAATTTATTATCCCCAGACTTCTGTTTCTAAAATGAGGACAGGAAAATTCTTGACTTCTTGGGCTTCTGTGAAGAAATGAATTCAGCAGTGACAAGTCTTGAGACTTTGAGATGCACGATCTTTTATGACATTTAAGAGAGTGTTGTCAACTTCCTTTCTCCATGTTCTCCCTGGGGTTTGCCATTTTCAGCACTTACTACTTTTGGAGCCTCAGAAAACCATGTCCCTGATGCATCTATACATGTGTGCACGTGTGTGTGTACCCACATGTGCACGCGCGCACACACACACACACACACACACACATCCTCTGAGGTCATCACCACTCACTCAACTCTCAGTGCAGAAGCAGCTTGAGCCCCACTCCTGGTGGAGGCCTGCCCACCACCTTCCCAGTGGACAAGTGTGTCCCCAGTCTTCAAGGTGTGTGAAGACTCCTGCACCAGCCTTGGGGCAGAAGTGGACATGCACATTTGTAACCTTGTGGTAGGCAACACTGTGGTTGCCCAAAGATGTTCATCCCCAGAATCTGTGCCAAAGTTACCTTACAAGGCAAACAGGATTTTGCAGATGTGATTAAATTAAGGATATTGAGATGGGGAGCTTATCTTGCGCTATATGAGTGGGTCCAATGTGATCACAAGAGTCACTATAAGAAGAAGGCAAGAGGGTTGCAGAGAGGAAATATGACCATGGAAGCAGAGGTCAGAGCAATGTGGGGCCACAAGCTGAGGAATCTGGGCAGCATGTCAAAGCTGAAAAAGGTAAAGGATGAATTCTCCCCCAGAGCCAGACGACACCTTGACTTTAGTCCAGTAAGACCCACTTCGGAGTTCTGACATCCAGAACAATAAGATAATAAATTGGGGTTGTTGTAAGCCACTAAGTTTGTAAGAATTTGTTATAGCAGCAATAACAATTAGTACAAACTAGTATAACTTGGGGCATGGCCCACATGATCAGCACAAGGAAGACTTCTGTCTTTGAGCCACCAGCCTGTGGCATCTGTGTCCAGCTACAGCCTCTAGGCAACAGGCGGGGGTGGGGGGGAGTTAAGGATAAGTGGGGCTCAGTCTCATGTTGTAAGGTCTTAAGTGTTGGAAAGACAGGGTGTCAGGTTGTAGAATCATGACAGAAAGCCAATAAGGTTTCAAATGTAAACCCTTCTGGATTCAGGATTATGGGGAAACAAATTATAAACAAACCTGAACCCCAAGGAAGCAGGCAGCCTATATAGGAGGGACAGACAGTGAAGGAGCCAGCAGGGCCAACCACCCTGTCAGTGGCAGGAAACATGGCCTAGGCAGGAAGGCTGGGGACTGGAAAACAGGAGAATGGAACTCTTTCAGACCTTCATTTTTTTACTTCTGCATCTTTCATGCCTGTCTGATGATCAGAATTATCTGGGTGACTAATAAAAATACAGGTTTGGGTTCTATTCTGGGGTACTAGAGAAGCTCAGATATAGCTGTTGTCTGCAGCAAACTTTGTTGCATTGGGTGTGATATCTTGTGTTCCCTGAGCCCCAACCATGCGCACAGGGTCCCCATGACTGGTTTCTGCTTCAGATTTCCACGTTGTGCCCATCTATTCCCCCTTTGGTCAGCTGACTTGGTGGTGTTATGCCACAAAGCTCATTGGGCTTAAAAAGTCTGGACAGCTAGCTCCTGCTTCTACAAATATACCACATTTCTGACCTCATGGGCTCAGAACCTCAGCTCTTTTCATTCTTTTTGTTCCTTCCCTAGGATTCTTGGACCATCTTCAACCTTAACTGTACTGGTAGAGACTACTGCACTTACTATCATTTAAAAAATTTATCTATCTATCTATCATCTATCTATCTATCTATCTATCCATCTATCTATCTATCTATCTATCTATCTATCTATATCTATCTATCTATCTATCTCAGGGCTTGGTCTTTGAACTCAGGGAAGCATGACACATAAGTTAATATGGCGGCCAGACTAAAATCCAGTTCTTTAATAATTCTTAACTGTTTGACCTGAGCCAGTTGCTTAGCATCCCTTGATCTCAGTTTTCCCATCTGTGGAGTGGGGATAACAATAGAACCTAGCACCTAGCGTTCACACCAAGATACAAGGAGCTAATTTTTGTAAAATTCTTAAAACAGCTCCTGACAAGTTGCAAGGGCTCAATAAATGTTAGGTGTTATTCTTATTTGGATTAGCCTTTAAGAGATACTTACAAGAGAAAAGAATTTTTAAGAAATTCCCCAAGTTGATTGTAAAACTCTCCTCTTGTCAGCGTGCCTCTTGGCAAGCCTTCAAACAAGGGGTGAAAAGTGATTTCAGACTCATCCCACCTTTCTGGCCCTGCATCCTTTTCTTAGTTGAGCAAACAAGCAGGAATAAGCTCAAAAGGCAGAGGCCGGAGGGCGGGAGAGGTCTAGGTTGCTCAAGCTGAGATAACTGAGAGTCAACAGAGGGTGGCCCATGTGAATCTAATCCCCACACCATCTGTTTACTGATTTTCCCCTCTGTCCTCTTTCAGGAGCAAGATATTCTGAGCAGGCAGAATTGAGGGCCCTGCAGACAGGTGGCCCCGGCACTTCATGCCAGAGTTTTCAATTATGATGCCAGTCAATGGGAGAGAGAGGAGGGTGAAAATGAAATGGAATATTTGGTTAGCTCCCTGACAAGCCATGAATCAAAACCAAGTGAAATTGCTCTGGGGTCTCTGGGCCTGTCAGCCTCCACCATCCATTCTGATTGCCCCTGGGCAGTGTAATTCTGCATGCAGCCAGTACTGTTCACAGGAGACCAAACCTTGTGCTCTGGGTGGCTGGGTTCTTCCACTGCATGCGATGCCAGGTGCATACTATAGGCTGGTATGTAGAGTCAGCCTCTACCGGAGGAGAGGAGGCACAGGAAGGCAGCAGAGGGGCTGTCAGCAGTGTGGGCATTAAAGTGCATCTGACCCATCTCACAGAGCTAAAACACCTGCTCTCCTCTCAAGGTCCTTTCCTGGGTATATTGATTCTCTGCCAAGTGACCATTTCATTCATATTTGAGGAGCCTTGGCAGAGGCTCTGTCTGTGTCTGTGGGGGTTAAGGCCAAAGGATGCCTCTGGGTCAGTAGAAGAATGGGAAAAGCTGCAAAAGGCAAAGTGTCTCCTCCATTGAAGGTTCATCTGGGCGGAAGCACAGAGTGCTGGGCAGGGAGTCCATAAACCATGGGTTTTGGTGGAACAGACAAGTGAGAGAAAGCTTGCTGAAGAGGCAGAACTGAATTTAATAAAGCAGAACCTCACTTATTCAAGTGTTGCCATCCAAGGTGAGGTGAATAATTTTCTTTTCCCTTCCTGACATTCATCTGCCTAATTGGGGAGCATTTGTTGAACACAGTGAGTATTATGATGTGATTCAGCCCTCAGGACCATCATGGTCTTGGTCAGCTCAGACAGAGAAACAAGGCAGTGGGGAGGTCAGCCCTTGGTTCTGGCAGGTCCTGTGGAGAAAGCCTGGGGCAAGTAGGCCACTGTGTTGTCCAAACCCGCTAGGCAGATGCTATCAGGGTTGCTGCTCACCATTGTGGAGGTTGGTCATTGCTCAAGAGTAAAGCATATGGGAAGAACTAAGGTCCTGTTCACTTTCGCCTCACTAAGCCACATGTCCTGGCACAGTTGTGTCTGTCCAGAATTCATTCTGGTCAGACACTGATGCCTTCAGATTCATTCAAAGGCACCAGTGGAACAGAGGACACCTGTAGTCAGACAGTACTGGTGCTCTGGAACAGAGGATGGTCCAAAGCTGTCAGGAGACTCTGTAACTGCAGATCAAGGCAGGATCAAGTTCAGTGATGCCAGAACAGAACCAAGAGCAGCTGATGTCGAGTTGGAAAGTCAGAATAGAATCAGATTCTAAGAGACCTATCAGGATTCAAATTGTCAGTAGTGAATAGAAGGTGGGAAGAGTCAAAGGTCTGTTTTGGGTTCTGGTCCTTAATCAGTCTTTCAGGAAGGCTCATGGCCATGGTCATAAAGCCTGATGACATTCACAAGTATGGGCTTGGCTGCCACTCTTTATTTCTGTCCCAGCAGCATCTGCATCAGTGGTGGGTGGGGAACACTAGTGCAAGCCTAGAGGGCTCATATCATGCTGGTGGTTCCTGGAGGCAGAACCAAGATCAGCAGGTGGTAATTTCCGGGCGGTAGGTTTTGGCTTAAGATGGGCTGTCTGGCTATAAAAAAGGTTGCTTTTTGTGGTGGTGAGCCCTTTGTCACTGGAGATGTTCAAACCCCCATTGGAGAGCCAGCCAAGGGTAGAAGTTTGGGCAGGAAGTCTCTGAGGTCCCCTCTCAGCTCCATATCATCTACGAGTTTGTGAGACTTCAGCCAGCTGGATTTCCTCCCTGTCAGAGATGATTGATTGTAGAAGAAGTTGAGATTAATGGCTAGCACATGTTTTTAGATTTTCACTGTATTTATGTTTCTCTCTCTTTCTGACTGCTTCCCTATACCCAGTACCAAATCCATTGTATGGATACTTGAGAGTAAATTGCCCAGCAAGGAGCTAGAAGGAGCCATGTGGTCTTTATGTAATCAACTCCTATCCATATCCACTTTGGGCATTTCTTTGTTGCAGCAGGATAGACGACCATTTTGGCAATGAGGGATGTGAGTCATAGAGAGCTAGCCATGCTAGACATGGTCGGACAGGGGAAGAGCCCCAGTGCAAGGCCTCTCCTACCACTTCTGTCAGGCTACAAACTGGGGGCAGATTCCCTACAAGTAGCACAGGCCCTACAAGTTGTGTCAGCGAAGGGTGTTATTGTGGGATGTTTCTGTAAGTCCAGCATCCATTTGCCCTCCTAAGATTGGCTCTTGGTTTTTCTTTGGGAAACCATTTCTCTCCCCACTGTCAGGCCATGTAGTATGGGGAGAGTGACACCACCTTCTTCCCAACACATGTCAAAGACCTAGACAGTCTGTGTATTCCATGCATCTGGCCATAGCAATCAGTTCAGCGTTGGGTATGTGACACCAAGGCAAGCCAGTGAGGTACAAATCCAGGATTTTATAGGAAATGTGGCACAGCAGAAACTCTATATTTATTAATGGGAATTATTACGGTGGCAGGATGTAAGCCTGAAGCTTCCAAGTGTAAAGAGTGAATATGTATAAGAACGCAACTAACATAGGGGAAAACAGAGTTGAGAGATGGAAAGAGAGTAAAGCCCTGGATCTAGCTTCTCCTAAAGCTGCATCTATCCCTGGACATTTCAGTGACATGAGCTGATAAATCCTTACCCTACTTTTTTTTTTCTTGAACTAGTTTCAGTAGAGGTTCTATCCTTGTCACCCAAAATCATCCTGGTTAGCTTGGGACTGTTTCCGAGGAAGTCCTACCTCTAAGGTGGTGGCAGATTGAGAAAAGGAATGAAAGTGGGATCCTGGACCTGGGGTAGCTAAGGCTTCACCTGGGGCACTTGGCTTTCTCCAGTGACACGACTTGGCCTGAGTGGCACCCCTACCCTCAGCAGCTAACTAGCTTACCCCTCAACCCCATGAAATAAAGACCACAGATGATCTCTGAGATTGGGACATTTTAACTGGAGAACTGAATACCATGTTCTGTAGAACACTTATTCTGAGAGATGGTCTGGAATAAAGAGGACTGTTTGGGAACAGATGCCTCAAAGGCCATGCATGCCCTTTCTTACGTAGCTGATGGAAATGACTAATCAATGCAGGCATATCAAAGGTCTGAATATCAGGAAAACTCCACTGGTTTACTTTAACTTCAGAGGTCCCATGTTGTTGATGAAGCTGTAGTTGGATATCTGTCACTGTGTCTTAACTCAGCTTCTCCCTCTGCCCAACCTGCTTTTGTCCCCTTTCTTCCACAGATGTCCATCCCAACATGCTCCTGCATAAATCCTGCCTGCTGACTCTATCTCACAGGCTGCTATCCAAGGAGCCTAGCCTAGAAAGCGTTCCAGCTGGGTCAGGTGTCCTTCAAAGCCTCCTTCTTATTCTGTACTCTATCCCTGAATCCATGTGAGCAGGCTGACTCATTCAAGTGCCCAATGCCTGGCATGGCACCTGAGCATGGTAGATACTCAGGAGGCAATGGCTGGGAATGTGAATGAACACAAGATCCAGGGGTTGTTGCCATTCAGTGAAAGGAGTCAAGGAGTTTTTAAAGGCTGCTGAGCTTTTTCTTCCTCTTTGAGGCAGTGGTTCTGTGTGCAACGGGGCTGGGTCAGGCAGCTGTGATCACAGAAGGGCCATGGCAGGAGCCTGGATTGGGGAAGATGGAGCTTCCTTGAAAGGCAGTGGCCTTGGTTTTCTTCAGGGTCTGGATCCAGCTAACTACAACATGAGGGCAGAGAGGCCCTGGTGCAGGAGTCCCGAGGGAGAGGGTGGGGAGAAGCATCTCAGTTATGCCACATCCCAGATAGTTCAAGCTCAGAGGTAGGTGGTAGGAAGGAGTGGGCCTGGCTCCTGCAGGGGAGCCCCACCTATGGTGTTTTGAGGCTGGATCACAGAATATTATCTCCTGGGGAGGCTGCCAGGGGGTCTTCCTGATTCAGCTATCCTACCTCTAATTCAGGGAGTCCTCTCAGTACTGTCTCTTCCTTGAGAAGCCCATAAAATCCTCTTAAGTGCCCCACCCAGGAGGCAGGGCTAAGACACAGACACTTCTTGAACTCCTTCTCTTCTCAGGATATGGATGTTTATGGATGCATTTTTTTATTTAAAAAGTTTTTTAAAATTTAATTACAGTTGATATTTAATATTTAATAGTTTCAGGTGTGCAGCATAGTAGTTAGATATTTGTATATCTTACAAAGTGATCACCCTGGTAAGTGTAGTACCCACCTGGCACCACACACAGTTTTACAATATTATTGACTTTATTCCCTGTACTGCATTTTACATCCCTATGACTACTTTGTAACTGCCAATTTGTACTTCTTCACCTCTTCACCCAGCCCCTCAACCCCTGGCCACCTGGCAACCATCAGTTTATTCTCTGCATCTATGAGTTTGTTTCTGTTTTCTGTGCTTGTTTATTTATTTTTTAGATTCCACATATAAGTGAAATCATATGCTATTTGTCTTTCTCTGTCTGACTTATTTCACTTAGCATAATATATGGATGCATTTTTAAGTTAGAACATTTGGGTGTTTTGCTTTACTGCTTTTAAACAGTCTGCAGACAAGCAGTGAGGAATGATGGTGGAGATCCAATGTGCATCAATGATAATGGTTTGCAGGATTGGGCCCTTCTTTTTCACTTGGAACTTTGAGGCTAGATAGCATCCTTCAGGAGCAATGTACTAATCAAATGTAAAATGACAAAACTCAATAATACTCCAATCTGTTATATAATCCTTTATATTTTTCTGGTAATTACAATTTATTATTGTTTTCTTGTACTTTTTTTTAACACATTTGTCAAACAGACATAAAACAAGGTGCCTAATGTATAAGGATTAAACCTAAGAGCTATAACATAATGATAATAAAAATAGAAATAATAAAATAATAATATCACCCAGTTGTGTTCTAAATGCTTTGCCCTTGTTATCTGTTTAAATCTTACAATAACCCTGTGAAGATGTTGACATTGTTGACTCCAAGAAGGAATATACTTGTCAAAATGATTCCTTGTGTTTAGCTGGGTCCAAATTTATAATCAGAGTCTAGCAGCTGCTGTTTACAGGAGGCCTCTCACACAGGCTGCATTTCAGGGAAAAGCCTCAGACTGGGCTGCCAAGACCCCTGCACTGTGTTGCTCTCAGCTGAGCCAACCCTTACAAAGGAGTTTCCGGAATTGTATTTTGACCAGTGGGCTGAGACCTACCCTGTACTATCCAAGCTGCACAACTATATCCTGATTTGCATGTTTAATGACTAATCAGAATGGGCCCATAATGACCAGTCAGGATGCAAAATTCCCCACCAATCAGGACAGCACTATGTAGACCAATCAATCGGTGCAAATTCATATTCTTCACTTGCATAAAAATGGACTAGTCAGGGACCAGGCTGGACACTTCCTCTATATAAGTGGGCCTCCCCTTTGTTTGAGGGAAGCTTGCTTTTGATTTCCCCTAGAGGCTGCATTTCTCAGGTTTGGAAACTGATCACCTGAAGGAAGATTCTCTTTTTAACACAGGCCAGATTGGAGACTCCTGTTGGCCTTGGGTTGATGGCAGCAACCTTTTGATGACAACATTGTTATTTTGTCAGATAAAGGAACTGATGCTGGAGAAAGGGTTGTTTCCTCACAAATGGTAAGAGTAGAGATGGGTAAACCCAGCTCTTCTGGCTTCACACTTGTGCCCTTCATCCTGCTCTAACCATGGTGACTTAGTGCCATAGCAAAGTGTTAGAAACTGTCTACAAAGCTGGAGCAGAGTGAGCAGTTTCAGCAGGTGAGGAACCACTGCCAGAGCATCCTAGAGTAGGCAATGGCCGCAGTTCAGGAGAAAGGACACTACCTGATATAGGGCCATTATTTTCACATTTTAATTTCTTTTAGCTATGGAATTTTCTACTTCCACAAATGATAAAAGAATGCTGACTTATAAAACAAATAAGGTTTGTTTGATTAGAATGAACTGACTTTATAACTTCAGTTGTATAATATTTACTCATTGTAAATCAGGTAGTAAGAAAAATGAGACTTTTAAGATTAATACAGCCTTTAACATCAGCTTTTTTGGGGAAAATATTTGCAGTCTTAGATCAGTCTCAACATTCCATTTATGTCTGCATTTTGTTAGGTCACAGAATATTGGGAAAATCCGGATCCACATAGGTATTAGTTGCACATATTAATTTCTGAAATCTTGCTTTATGATCTTAGTATACTCTTAAATGCAACTGATCCAGTGGTTTGAAAGAGAAGTGGCAAGGTATTTTTGTTCCAAAGTTGAATTAACTCTCCTTGTCTAAGAACTGCCTGTGTTCCTTAATTAGTAAATGTACCAGGTGGATGGAATTGATGAATGGGTTCTTCAGCTAGTTTAAAATCACAACTGTATGGTAGAAAATATTTTTCAAATTTATGTTATAACATTATAAGATGTTCAGCAATATCATTTAAAAAGTTCTCATATATCTTCGTACCTGTCTCTGTCATATAGTCACTCAAAATTTCAAAGTGATGAAATTAATTTTCACTATTCATTTGTTCGTCTATTCAATCATTCAGAAAAAAATTATTGAGCACCTATCACATTCTGGGCAATGGTCTATGTGCTCTAGATGTAGTGATAAATCGTACAAAGTCCCTTCCTTCTTAGAGCTTCCATCTGGAGGGTAGGAGGGAGGGGAGAGTTGTGGAAACAGACAACAAACCCACAAACAAATAAATACATTTGCAAGGTTGTGACATGTGATTTTAATAAAAGGGCAGTAATATTTAGACAACAGTGGAAAGATACTGAAGGAGGCAGAGTAAAAAGTGTAATTGAAACATAAGTGGTGAGAACACGAAACACATAAGGAATGTAAAAAGAGGTTCCTCTTTTTAAGTTCAATTTTCCCCAACCTATGGAGTTGTTTCTGTCTATTTTACTGGTAAAATATATCAAAACCTTGGCACTTGCTCTGATATAATGACTTTGCCCACTTTTGTTCATGTGGGCAATTTGCTCATAGAAAGTGTAAATGTATTAATAAGATAACAAGGAAACTTTATTTGTAAGTTGATATAAGATAGTAAGGAAATTTTGTTTTGAGATCTGCATGCACTAACTTGGCAGCACAGTTTGTTCATATTTGGTATAAAACACATTGCCTTTACATATTGCTTTAGTTAGGATTTTTTTACAAAAGTGGTTAAGATATCTTAATACATAAAATTTGCATAAAATATTTGTAGTGTCCTTAAATCACCTGTTCTGGCTATAAGTTCCCAGGAAACAGTTTAAAAATCACAGGTGTGGTGGGGATGGGGTAGGTGTTAAGGTCAGACAGACTGGTTGGCTTTGCCCTTGAAGTCGTGTGATGTTGGAACTGTGGTTAGGCCTCAATGTCTCAATGTCTTCACCTATAAGGCAGAGTCCACCTCCCACATTGGCTGGTTGCCTGAAATATTAAGGACACTGTGACATGTTAGAGTTGTTTTCCATCCCCAAACAGCCCACCTTGAATCAGCCTTGGGGATACCAGTTAGCAAGAAGCAGGACTTTGGCTATAGGAATTGGGTTATGCTGAGGCACCAGTATCTGGGGACTAAGGACCTAGAATCACTTGGAGGATGGACAAGTGCTGGGGATAGGGATTTGGGTGCACCAAAGGAAATGGAGTACATGGGGACCAGAAGAGGGACCACTATGGTCCTCGTCACTTAGTAATGAGTTAGAAGTCAAGTGGTTCCAGGTGTGGGGAGAAAAGTACTCTGGGGGCAGACAATTGCTAGGAAGCAAAATCTCAAGGGATTGAGAAAACACTCTGGAGAATGGCAATTTTGCACCTTAATTTATGCATTAGAAATCAGGGGAAGAGACACAAAGATGGTAACATGAAATTCACTGGTGGTAGATAAGGGAGGTGGGAGAAAGCAAAGCAGGGAATCGCTGAAGTTGGATAAAAAGTAAAACAGAGAGACAAATAACTTCTTTTATGTTGGTGGGTAGAGGATATTTAACCAGAAATATTTATAGCACATAGAGATGGTTTGTGGGGAACAAGCTAGCCATGAGGGGTCCCTTGGTCTCCTGATATGGTGGGAGGTTGTGCCCCAAGGGGTCTGGAGAAAAAGGGAATTACTCTGTCCTTCCATAAGTATGTTTGAGCATGCAAGAGATAGGCAGGCTCACTTAAAGTAAAGATCGACATTTGTCCAGTAGCTTAGGACATGACTTACCTTCCATGACTTGATTTTAGTTAGGAAGTTTTAATTTCAGACTGTCCTATGTGGTCACTTTAGGTATCTGAATTTGTGAGGCCAGCCATACAGGCCTCCCTGAGCTTGTCAGGTTTAGCATGTGGTCCCTTGTTTGTCTGTGTATCTTTAAAATAGATATGGTAGGAGCATTTATGTGAGAGAGATTGGCAAAAGCTTCAAATCAGGGCTCTTTCTACAAGAGAGCCCATTGTTAAGCATTAGATGCTGTCCTTGGAAATACCTTCTATTGACTTAACCCTTGGAATGAAGGTTACATAGGAAGTTCTCAATTTACAAACTTCCTAAGCATAGATGAGTTTACATGTAGACTCCCCATTTGTGTATCATTGAGAATTTGATCCCTGGGTGAGTAGGTGAAGAAATTGGATAAGTATTGTGTTGACCAGAAAGTTAATTTGTTTTTAGAGTCATTTCTATAAAATGGCTCTCGTAGCATTTACTGTCTTTTACTTCATTCAAAACAATTTTGTTAGATTGTATTGTGACAGCTGTCATATCACCATGCATTTAAAAAAATTGGTGATTTTTTGTGTAGCCATTTTAATGTTGAAGATGGAAGAAAATATGTAAAATTTTTAGCATATTATGCTTTATTATTTTAAGAAAGGTAAAAATGCAACTGAAATGCAAAAAAAGATTTTTGTGGTGTATGGAGAAGGTGCTGTGGCTGATAGAACACATCAAGTGTAGTTTGTGAAGTTTCATGCTGGAGATTTCTCACTGGACGATGCTCCATGGTCTGGTAGACCAGTTGAAGTTTACAGCAGTCAAATTGAGACATTAACTGAGAACAATCAATGTTATCCCATGTGGGAGATAGCCAACATACCCAAATCAATGAAGTTATTGGTGAAAATGAAATATACACTTTTCATTTTATGGAAAAAACTAAATGGATCTTTTGGCTAACCCAATAAGTTTAGGAGCACACAGCATGGAGGTGGGAGGTGCTGGAGTTGAGGGCAAGCCTGGATGTGATTCTACCACAAGGGAGTTACCTTCAGGGTCTCAGGGACTGGGGACAAGGGATTCCAAGGTACCAGAGGGCTGAAGACAAAGCTACCTATTCTTAAATTTCTTCTAGGGCTAGTCCTGCTTTTAGAGAATAGAGAGAATTCTTCACCCTTCCCCCCCTTCCTGAGATGGTGACCTTTGCCCATGCCACAGATTAGATTAGCATTATTGGGACTCATGCTTAGAAATTCTGTGAAAACCTTTCAAATCTGTATTCAGAGAACATAGCATTGACAACAGTCTTTAGCTCTCTTTATTTCAACAAGATATTTTGAAATTCCATGTAGAAAAAAAATAGGTTTACTCACCAACTCACATGACAATTTCAGAAATATTTTAATGTCTGATTCCTCCTCTGTGGGTAGAAGCTTTTAATCTTCTGTACTTCAAACATCCCTGTCAAATGGTTAATGATGTGAAGAGAAGTACCTAAATGCGCTAGGGTCACTTGGCATTTAAATAAATACTTTCATAGACAGTAAATCATTCCTGCATGGCCAGCACCCAGGCCATGTGGATTCTCACAGCACTTTATGGAAGAGAACATGGCTATGGTTATAGATGGGTCCACAGAGGTTTTCCTACTGCTGTTGGTAACATTTGCCTGCATGTCCTGGTTTTCTGCTGGTGTAAAAAAAAACTGTAAAATCAGTGGCTCAAAACCATAACTATTTTTATTATATCTCATTTGGTGAGTCTGATATTCAGGCAGGGCTTGGCTGAGTTAGTCTTCTGCTCCCTGCTTCATGAATAGAAATTACTCATTGGTTCTCAACTGGTGGATGGTTATTCTGGAGAGTCTAAGATTGCTATGTGTCTGACATCTTGGAATGGATGTGATATTGTGATTTATAAGAAGAGATACATGTTTGTTTTTCATACCTGTTTCTGGCACAGAGCTCCATAAACATTTGAAATTTCCTGAGATGAGAGCAATAAAGGTGTCTTTGTCATGTTATTAAGGTGACTTTTGGAAAACCCCTAGGTTCAGGGCTGGTTGCCAGGAATCCCAACCATGTGATCAGAGGACTGGACCATTCAGTCCCACCTGCTCCCCTCTCCTCCCCTCCAGGGGAAGGGAGCTGGAAGTTGAATCTAATGGTCAATGGCCAATGATTTAATCAACCTTGACTACATAATACAGTCTCCATAAAAATGCAAAAGGCAGGGGTTAGGAGAGCTTTTGGGTTGGTGAATATGTGTTGATTCAGGAAGAGGGGCACATTCAGAGGCAGGGAAGTTCCTTGACCCTTCCGCATACCTTACCCTATGTACTTGTTCCATCTGGCTATTCCTGAGTTACATCCTTTTATAATAAACCAGTAATCTAGGAACTAAAATCTTTCTCTGAGTTTTGTGAACTCCTCTAACAAATTATTTGAACCCATGGCAGGGGTCCCTGGAACCTCCCATGTATAGCCTGTTAGTCAGAAGCCTAGGTGACAACCTGGACGTGTGATTGGCAGGTGAAGTTGAGATGCCAACTTTAAGAACAGAACAGATTCAGGGGAGGAGGATTAGACTCTACCTGTTGGTGGGGGTGTGGGCAGGTTCCCACTGTGGAAGAACATGTGGTATGGGAGTTACTGTTGTGGCCATCCTTGGGAAAAATAATCAGCCACACTGAATATCCTAAAACTGGGCATCTTTGCCTGTTGGCTGCCATATTATACCACACAGTAGCCAAAAGTCTTGATTGATAGCAATTTCTGTTCAAGTGGCTAAACAATACTGAGCTTGTTCAGGGTCTGGATTAATTTCAACCTGATCTTCATCCTTACCAGTACCCTTCATCATGAAATCCAAGTACTGGTTATGCTGTGCCCCAATATGTTGTCAATCATCTTGAGAGCTGTCATAAACATCTTAAAATATTAACATTAATTAAGTGATAAATATTTACCATTTATGCCTTTGAGGATTTCAACATTGTTACAGCTGCAACCAGACAAGCTATGACAGGGTATCAGTCTTAACTCTTACAGAAAAAAAGCTGAGAATCACAGATGTGTACCCTAAATACCAGGAATGGATAGAATTCACTGGAAAATTTCTTTCAGGGCTTGTGGTGAGCATGTGGACAAGTTTCTCTAAATTGAACTAGTTATATTTTTTAAACTGATTTTATTTTATTTGCTAGGAACTTTTTTTTTTTTCGCTAAATGACTCCAGTGGCAACTTCTGTTGCTATTCTGTTGTTTCTCTCCCACAAGCAGATATCAGGCTGTTCACATGTGTGTTGATGAGAGTGAACGCTGCCACCACTGGTTGACACCGCTTCTGTGTACCCTGATCCTGGGGGCAGTTAATAAATCGTCCTTGATGATTTGATGGTATAACATTTAGATCTGAAATTGCAGGTGTGCTGGACTGTCAGGAAAAGCTCCTTTTGTTGTACATTGCTTAGATTGATCAGAAAACATGTGTTACTTTTTTTTTTTTTGAAACCTTTCTGGTGTGTTTAAATAATTCCTTGAGCAAACATTTTAGGAATCAACTGAATCATTCTTATTATCTTGACTAAGCTTTTTATCTTTAAAAACTGACATTAAGGTATTTGATGTCACAAAGAAGGACAATTGAACATTTAAATATCTGGTGCATTTAGATGATCATCTCTCTCTCTCTCTGGTAAGTATAAATCCATTTTAAGTTTCCTTCTAAAGTCTGCCAAATATAGTACTTCTCTAAAAAACACTTGCAGATTTTTGCAATTAAATGGCTCTTTGTGGCTCAGAGTATAAGTTTGATAGAATTCTGACATTTCTTTGTTTTTACTTCCTTCACGTCTACCCACCTTTTAAAATTGCCACTCCTCCAGAGCCGGGTGGATTTATTTACATAGGAACCATCCTCAGGCTGCTCCGTGGGTGTCAGTCATCTAATTGGTCCTCTCAGAGTTGGAAGATGGGCTAGTGGAACGTTTTTCAGTCCAGTCAAGTTGTGAAACTTTAGTTAACACTTGTCCACTGATAGCACACCTTAAGAAAGGAGATATTCAAGTCAAAAGGGAAGGGGCATAGGGTGGTCATGCTCAAGGAGCTTCTTTGTTCCCAGCTCTATTGAGCTATAATTGACATGTATTATTGTGTAACTGTAAGGTGTACAATGCGATGCTTTGATGCATGTATATGCTGTAAAATGATATACACAACCAACCACAACCTTATTAACCACAATAAGGTTGGTTAATTCATCCATCACCTCACATAATTACCTTTTCTCCCCACTTTGTGAGAACTGATGAAGTGATCCCAAACCCAGTGCATCAATGGGAAAACCTACTTCAGTTTGCCCTGTCAGAAAAAAAAACAAAACAAAACTGTGGTTCTCTTAAACAACACAGCCATGAATTAGTATGGAGTTTGTCTTGTAACTCATGGATCCTATGAGCCTTTTTAGCTGAGAGGTTTTCCTCCTTTTCTTGGCAGAGTGAAGAAGTGGAGGGAGATGCAAAGCTTAGCTCCACACTTGTTGGCCCATCTCAGTATGGTGTGTAGGCCTTGTTGCCAGTGCTGGATCCTCACCACATCCTCTATCCTAAATGTTCCTTTCCCCTGATTTTATTGTTCATTTATTTTTTCCACTGTGGGGTATGTATGTGTAAGTACTCTCAGAACACTTTGAATGAGTCAAGTTATAAATAAATAAATCACAATCTATGTACATGTTTATATTTTTTACTTTCAAATAGGAGAGAAAATGCAAGGAGTGAATTAGGGGATTTAGGAAGAATCGGGTAAGCTATAGCAGAGAGGGTAATTCCCAGGTAGGTTCAGAGCATGGAATGATGGAATTTCAGGGCAGGTGAGGACCAGAAGCCAGGTGATCTTCATGGTGGGCACCTTGGGAAAGGGAGGTATACCTCTCTGCTTGGTGTTCATTAAGTCTTGGTGGAAATAAGGGGTTTTCCCTTATTTTTTTTTAAATAGATAATAAGTGACTACTGCATGCATATAAGAAAATACAGATAAAAAGAAAAATAAAATCTCTAATCTCACTACCTACTATTATCACTTTGGGTAGAATCTTGTACACTTTTTTCTTTTGTTCTACTAATTATTTGTTTCTTGGATACTATAGAGTACCTCCTGCTTTTGTTTCACTTGTATTTTCCCAGAATGTTTGTCCATCCCTTTATTCAATATTATTTTATTATGTTTATGTTTATAGCAATACTTTCCCCAAGAAATAAAAAAATCTAAACAGTATAAGATATGCAATAAAAGGAAAAATGCTCTTCCCTATCTCTGAACATACCATCACATTTCAAAGAAAAACACTTTTGAGTTTTTTGTTGTTAGTCCTTATGCCTTAATTCTAGATAATATACTTTGCCTGTTTCTTGATTTGTCAATGCTAAGCAACTTACAACTTTAAACATATCTGTTCCTTTCCTATTTAAAAAAATGCTTCCTGCCCTGGCTGGTGTAGCTCAGTGGATTGAGCGCAGGCTGCGAACCAAAGCATCGCTGGTTTGATTCCCAGTCAGGGCACATGCCTGGGTTGCAGGCTATGGCCCATAGCAACCGCGCATTGATGTTTCTCTCTCTCTCTCTCTTTCTCCCTCCCTTCCCTCTCTAAAAATAAATAAATAAAATCTTAAAAAAAATGCTTCCTACCTTTTCTTCAGTCTCATTTTTTCTATTTTCTTTGTTGTTTATTTAGTTCTTCTCTCTGCTACTTTTAAAACTCTAAATAACATACCTTTATGATTTCTCGATTCATCTACGTAGACAGTATCTTGACTTTTGATGATATAAAAATTACTACTTCTCCTTTTCCTCCATTTCTTCTCCCCATCACTTCTCAACTTCTGTTGTTATACCATTATTTTTACATTGTTAAGGTTTATGACATAGGTGTAATTAAACCTCCCTCCCACATTTTGTTGATATTGATTCCTGTATTTGAAGATCCATAAATGCTACCTATGGTATTGGCTGATATGTTTATCATTTACTTAGGAGTCATTTAGTGGGATTATATCCATATAGAAAGACAAATAATCGTCTCAAACCTGTATTTCTCAAAGGAGAATGTTGCAAATGCCAAGAGCAAAGAGATCCTTAATATTATGTCTCATAATTTTCTTTATATTTAGCTTAGTCATTTAATATATAGCTCTTTCTCTTTTCTAGAATTTCTAATTAGTGTTTTCTTAGTAATAGAAATATTTGCCTTTAAAACAAAAGCAAAAGCATATCTTAAATACATTTTTGAGGTGGTAAATTTTAAACAGGTGCTTTCTAGGACTGCCGCACTTTTGTTTTCCTTTCACTGAATTCGGGAGTTTTTAATTTTTTCCTTTCTTAAAAAAATTAACATATGGTAAAATGACTTACTTTTTGGGTGTAAAAAAATTAACATATAGTAAATGTGCTTCCTTTTCTCTTTGCTGTGTTTTAAGACATGTATGGATTCATGTCACCACCATCAGAATCAGGATATAAAACAGCTCTGTCAGCCCCAAACTTCCTTGTACTGCCACCTTTGTAGTGACCCTCCCCCTTCCCCCTCTACCCTGGGAACTACTGATCTCTTTTACGTAACAGCTGTATTCACAATCACTGACAGTGATTGCTGTGCTGTATGATATTTTAGTTTAATTTTATAAGAAACTGTCACAGTGTTCTCTAAAGTGCTATACTATTGCATTCTCCCCAGCAGTGTATGAGAGTTGCTTCACATACTTGCCAGCGTTTGGTATTGTTGATTTATTATTATTATTCCTTTTAGCCATTCTCATCATGGCTTAAGTAGTATCTCCCTAATGGCTAGTGATGTCCAGCGCCTTTTCTTGTGCTCTTTGCCAACCATATATTCACTTGATGAAGTGTCAGTTAAAGTATTTTATCTATGTTTTTACTCAGTTGTTTTTGAGAGTTCTTTATGTAATTTGGATTTGTAAATATCTTTCCCAGTCTGTATTTTGTCTTTTTATTCTCTTAACAGCATCTTTCATACAGCGAAGATTTTAAAATTTTTATGAAGTCTAATTTATCTTTTTATTAATGGTTTGAATTTTTGGTATCATATCTAAAAACTTTTTGGCTAAATCTAATCCATGAACATGATATGATTCTCCATTTATTTACATCATATTTGATTTCTTCCATTTGTCTTTCATTGTTTTCAGCATACAGTTTATGTACACGTTTTGTTAAACTTAGGTTGATTGAACCATAAAATTAATTCATTTAAATGGATATTAGTGCATTCACAAAGCTGTGCAACTACCCCCACAGTCTCATGTTATAATATTTTCATCATCCCCAAAAGAAATACTGTCACATTAGAGTCACTCCGTATTTTTCCTTTTCCCTTCGTCACAGAAAACCATTAATTACTTTTTGCCTATTCTGGAATTTTTATGTAAATGGAATCATATGATATGTAATCTGTCTGGCTTTTCCACTTAGCATAATGTTTTCAAGATTCATCTATATTATTGCATGTATCAACATTTCATTTCTTTTTATTACAAAGTAATGTTCCCTTCTACCACTATATCACATTTTGTTTATCCATTTATCTTTTGGTAGACACATGGGTTGTTTCATCTTATGGCTATAATTAACTATGTTATTAAAATTAGTATATAAGTTTTTTTGTGTTTATGTTTTCTTTTCTCATGGGCATATATCTAGGAGTGAAACTACTGGGTCCTATGGTAGGTCTCTGTTTAGGAATTTGAGAAACCACCCAACTGTTTTCCAAAGTGCTGCACCATTTTGCATTTACCCCAGCAGTGTATGAGGGTTTCCATTTGTCTACATCTTTGACAACACTTGTTGTTATCTGAATTTTGATTCTAGACGTCCTCGTGGGTGTGAAGTAGTATCTTATTTTGTTTTGATTTCCATTTTATTGATGATTATTGGTGTTGAGCATCTTTTTATGTACTTATTGATCATGTGTTTTTTCCTTTATTTTATTAATCTGATGTGTTACATTGGTTGTTTTTTGTATATTGAACTGACCTTGTAGTCCTGGAATAACTTCCACTTGGTCGTGGTATATAATCCTTTGTATATATTGTTCAATTTAGTTTGTTGTTATTTGCTGATGATTTTTTCCATCTATATTTATAAGGGACATTAGTCTGTGAATTTCTTTTGTGATATCTTTGTCTAATTTTACTATCAGTGTAGTATTGATCTCAGAGTGAGTTAGGAAGTGTGCTTTACTCTTCTATATTATTTTGATGAATTTATGAAAAGTTGATGCTAATTATTTTTTAAATGTCTGGTTAAACTCACCATTTTTGCCATCTGGGACTGGGCTTACTTTGTTGCTAGCTTTTAAATTACTAATTTAACTTCTTTACTTCTTATAGGTCTATTTAGATTTTCTGTTTCTTCTTCAGTCTGTTTTGGCCTTCCTAGATATTTTTTTCATTTAATTTAAGTTATCTAATTTGTTGGCATACTATTTTTCATAGTATTCTCTCATAATCCATTATATTTCTGTAATGCTGGTAGTCATTTCTCTTCTCTCATTCTTGATTTTAGTAATTGAGCCTTTTGTCTTTTTTCTTGGTTAGTCTAGTTAAAAGTTTTGTCAATATTGTTGATTGTTTCAAGTAGTCAACTTTTGGTTTCATTGTTTTTCTTTATTGTTTTCTATTCTCTACTTAATTCCTGTTATAATTCTAATTATTTTATCCTTCTGTTTGCTTTGGGTGTAGTTTACTCCTATTTTTCTAGTTTCTGAAGGTGGTGGTAAGTTAGATATTGATTTGATATCTTCCTTTTTATCGTAGTCATTTACAGCTATAAATATCCTTCTGTGTACTGCTAAATTTATATCTCCTAAGTTTTGGCTTATTGTATTTTGTTTTCACCTATATCGAGGTATTTTCTAATTTCCCTTGCAATTTCTTTTTCCATGCATTGGTTATTAAGGAGTGTGTTGTTTAATTTCCACATATATGTAAATTTCACAAATTTCCTTTTGTAATCATTTTTATAATTGTATTGTATTATGGTTGGGGGAACATACTTTGTACAATAGCCAAGTGCTGGAAACAGCCTAAGTGCCCATCAGTAAATGAGCAGATTAAAAAAAAGAAACTTGTGATACATTTACACAGTGGAATACTACACAGCAGAAAGAAAGAAGGAAATCCTACCCTTTGTGACAGCATGGATGGAACTGGAGAGTATTATGCTGAGTGAAATAAACCAGGCGGTGAAATACAAATACTGTATGATTTCACTTATAAGTGGAACATAATCAATAAAACAAACAAAGGAGCAAAAAATAACTAGAGACATGGAAATAAAGAACAAACTGACAGGGACCAGACAGGAGGGGAGAGGGGGATAATGAGGGAGAGAAGGGGAAAAGTCAAATCAAGGAACATATACAAAGGACCCATGGACAAGGACAATGGGGTGAGAAATGTGTTTGGGAGCAGTGGTTGGATGGGGCAAGGGAGAGCAATGAGGGCTGGGGAATGGGGACAACTGTGACTGAACAATAAGAAAAGAAAAAATATAAGACTATACTTTCAGGGATCATTTCTATAGCTCGATACTAGAGAAGTTTCTTTGAACATGTAGAGCACCTGAAACCGTGAGGAGGAGGCACAGTGTTCTCTCCTGAGCATGAAGCTAGCTTTTGGTGTTGCTTTTGCAACTGCCAGTAGCCACTGATGATCATTTTTCTTTTCCTTTGGAAGAATAAGAGGGAGAGAATGCAGTCTGAGTGGAAAAAAAAAGAAAAAATAAATATATTGAGGCTTGTTTTATGGCTTCATATGGTCTAATCTGGAGGGTGTTCCATGTGCATTTAAGAATGTCTACTCTATTGTTAGTGGATGTTCTATAGATGTCTATTAGGTCTAGTTGATTTACAGTATTGTTCAAATCTTCTGTCTCCTTATTGATCTTTTGCCTACATGTTCTACCCATTAATGAAAGTGTGGCATTGAAGTCTAGAACTATTATTATTGAATTGTCTATTTATCTTTTGCATTCTGTCAGTTTTTGCTGGATGTATTTTGGGGCTGTTGATATATGGTATTTTGTTATTTTTGGATAGTATTCTATTTTTCTCACTTATTTTTTATTTGTTACAATATCTTTTTAATCATTCATTATGTCATTTATTTTTTTATGTCTTCTTTTTGTATTATCTGATCTTCTTGAATATCTAAACTTGCTATTTGTTCATCATGTCTGCTGATCTTATGAAGTTAAATAGTTTTCTCATACCTTTTATAATTTGTCATTGTGAGCTTATGTTTATAGGGCTTAATTTGTAGGAAACTTATGCAGCTTGGATTGAAGGAATATGTGTCCGAGCTGATTTTTCAGTTGCATCTGTCAGAAACTCTAAGGATATCATCAGCTTGAGGCCATTGTTTTATGCATATTTGTGATGTGAAGGGGTCCTGGAGAAAGTTTCATTTTGATCTCTACAACTGTATAAGCATAGGCCCATGAGACAATTTTCTCACTGAAAGGACAGACCAGGACAAGCAAACTTTTTTTCCTTCTGCTATTGGGTTGACATTTTCTTGTCTACAGAATGTGGAGCCTTTCTAGAACACTGGTTTTTACATAGAACTCTCAGTTTTATTTTTCACCATTAGCAGGATCATGATCTTATTTCATTTCCCTATCAGATCATTAAAGTAAAAATCCCTTAGTTACTGAGACCAGAAAACACCCTTAGGGCTGCTACAGAATTGCTCAGGTCCTTCTCTGTTCAGCTTTTAGTTTTCTCTTTGTTTTCAACACCTGGAAATTTCATTTCTTAGGACCATGGTTATGCATATAATTGAATATTTGTAATATTTTAAGCAGCATTTATGAAAAGTTTTCAGTTCAGACTATTGCCAGAAATCAAAGTCAAGTCACTTTTTAAATATTTTTTGAAAAAATTGCTGTAATAAAGAAATTCAATTTAAAATGAGAAATAGAAAATAACAATCACTGAACTAACAATTGCCACAGGCAATATCTATTGATGAATATCTACTGATGAAAATCTACCTAGAGTTAGAGACACCTACTAACACATCCTTTGTTGACAAGGAATAGACATTTCACATTCTGTTCACTCACTGCCCCCTCTAAGAAGCACTCGCTGCCAAGTCCAGGCCTCCAGTGAAGTAGCCCTGCCTTCATCTCTTCTTTCCTTGAGAGAAAAGCAGAGTATTTATCCTCTCTCATCACCAACAAGAAATTGAGTGTATCTTTCACCACCTGGCTTATTTCACTTAGCATAGTGCTCTCCTGTTCCATCCATGCTATCATGAAGGATAGGAGTTCCTTCTTTCTTTCTGCTGTGTAGTATTCCATTGTGTAAATATACCATAGCTTTTTTATACACACATTTACTGATGGGCACTTAGGTTGCTTCCAACACTTGGCTATAGTAAATTGTGCTGCTATAAATATTGGGGTACATAGGTGCTTTTTTAAAAAAAGATTCTATTTATTTGTTTGTTTGTTTTTAGAGAGGGGGAGGGAGGGAGAAAAAGAGAGAGAGAAACATCAATGTGTGGTTGCCTCTCACGTGGCCCCCACTGGGGACCTGGCCTGCAACCCAGGCATGTGCCCTGACTAGGAATCGAACTTGCGATGCTTTGGTTCACAGCCCACGCTCAATCCACTGAGCTATGCCAGCCAGGGCACATAGGTGCTTTTGAATTGGTGTTTCAGGATTCTTAAGTTATACAAATACCATATGATCTCCTCTTTAAGTGAAACCTAATCAACGAAACAAACAAGCAAGAAAAATATAACTAGAGACATTTAAATAAAGAACAAATTAACAGTAACCAGAGGGGAGGAGGGAGAGGGATAATGAGGGAAGACAGAAGAAGGGCTATCAAGGAACCTGCATAAAGGACACATGGACAAAGGCAAAGGAGGTAGGTTTGAGGGACGGAGGTGGGGGTGGGGGAGTGGGGGGCCTTGATGGGGTGAAAATAGAGACAACTGTACTTGAACAACAATAAAAAAAAAGAAGTTGAGTATGATTAGGGGTTCCATTACTATCAGAGCAACATCAATCATGTCTAGCTCCTGTCAAAAGCCAAAATTCTTCCCATCTGTGAGCAAGATATCACTGATGGCAATAACAGACTTTGATTTCTTGGTGGGTATGGAGGTGGATCTCATGGTCCAGATTGTCCAGGTCCCATGATGTATAGTCCAGGACTATTTACCTGGAAGCAGAATATGGCCATTCATAAAAGGTTTACTACTGGTATATGTCTATTAAAAATAAATAAATAAAAGCCCACCTGAAGAACAATCTATTTAAATAGTCATTGACTTTGGAGGATTCCAGATGTAATCTTCTTTTTCAGGATTCCAAAGTGCCTGTTGAGGGAATGCCCAGTGTAGACAAAGGCCACCTAACACAAAGTCTGACACTAATCAGTGATAATTTGGAGGTCATAAGATCTGATCAGAGCCATAGTTTCCTAGGCAATAGGTGAAACCAAGGTGCATTTGAAGGCTTTGTCTCATTGCATTCTACATAGCTGAGATGGTTTTCTCAATAAGGTCAATGCATACTACAAGTCCTTCCGGGATCTTCCATGTGGTTCATTGGTGAATATGATGTTAACTGCAGAACTGGTAGATACCACCTTCACTTTAAAATGTTCCTTCTATTTCTTGCTTCTAAAACCTTCCTCAAAATTTTTGTGGTCATTAAAACCTGTTGGATTTTATCAAATGCTTTATCTTTGTATTGAGATGGCCGTATGGCCTTTCTCTCCTTTATTTATCAAACGTGCCCTGCTGGAGTAAATGCAACCTTATCATAAAGTCATTATCTTTTCTATGCATTGCTAAAGCAGTCCTATTATCATTTTATCTAGATTTTTTTTGCATCTAAGTTTATATGTTATGGTGGCTAAAAATTTTCTTTCTTAAGTGGTCATTGACTGGGTTAAATATTAACCCTATACTAGCCACATAAAATAAGTTAAAAAACTTTTTTCCCTAAAAATATATATACTTTTTATTAATTTTGCTAGATGGTTGTCAATTTTATAGTCCTTTCAAAGAACTAGTTTTTGAGTTTATTAAAATTATTGCATTTTTCTTTTCCATTTTATGAATTTATGCTCACTTGTTTATAATTTCCTTTCTACAGCTTTTTGTTTGTATTTTATCCTGCTGTTTCTTTTCTCATATCTCAAATTGGAAGCTTAGCTCATTTATTTTTATTTTATCTTTTTTGCTAATAGCAGTATTTAAGACCTTTTACTGTCAGTACTACATTGGCAGCATCCCTAAATTTTTGTTGTATAACATTTTTGGTATTGATCCAACAGTTACTGAGAGAGTTATTTTTCAATGTTACATGAATTTTAGTGTTTTTATTAATTTCTCCCATGATTTTGTCCCTTTTTGCATTGTGTATTTTGAAGTTCTATTATGCACTTAAATACTTTTATCTCCTCTATGAAGTAAACTTTTATCAACAAATAATGACTACCCAGGTGGCTCTATCATTGAATAGTACTAAGCATTTGAAGAATTACTAAAAATTCTTTACAAGCTCTTCCAAGAAATAAAAAAGGAGAGAATACTTCCCCACACATTTTATGAGACCAGTATAATAATACTATATCCAAATAAGACAAAGATATCACAAAAGAATAAAATAAAACCAATAAAACAGTTTCATTCCCAACATCAAAAAGAATAAATTTAAAAATGTATAAACTTATACCTTATAAATTAAAGACAAATAAATAAAAATGTTAAAAGATTTTTAAAAAGATCTAAATAAATAGGAAAACATTCCATGTATAGATCAGAAGACTTCACAATTTTAAAATGGTAGTACTCCTAATCTGCTCTACAGATCCATCACAATCCCTACCAGAATTTCAGCTTATATCTTTGCAAAAATTGACAAACTGATTCTAAAATTTATGGAATAGAAGGGGACCCAGACTATCAAAGACAATCTTGAAAAAGAAAAACAAAGTAGGAGAACTCTCCCTTCTTGACTTCAAATCTTACAACAAAGCAATGGTAATCAAGCAGTGTGAGACTGGCACAGACATAGGTCAATGGCACAGAGTAAGAGTCCAGACATAAGCCCATACATGTGTGGAATACTGATTTTTGTCAAAGATGTCAACACCATTCAACTGGGAAAGAGCAGTCTTTTGATAAAATGATGCTGAGGTAACTGGGTATCCACATGCAAAAGAATAAAGCTGGGCTTTTACTTCAAATTGTATACAAAAATTAACTCAAAATGAATCCAAGATCTAAACATAAGAGTTAAAACTACACAACTCTTAGAAAAGAATATAGAGATTAACCTCTATGACCTCTGATTTGGCAAAGGGTTCTTAGATGTGATATCAAAAAAGTGAGAAACAAATAATACATCAGTTGGACTTCATCAAAATTATAAACTTTAGTGCTTAAAAGAGTACCATCAAGACAGTGTAAAGACGACCAACAGAATGAAGAAAATATTTGAGAATCATATACCTGATAAGATACTTATATCCAGAACATATAAGAAACTCCTACAGCTTAACAACAACAAAAAACAACTAAATTAAAAAATGGTCAAAGGACTTGAATTGACATTTCTCCAAAGAAGATACACAGATGGCCAGTAAGTGTATGAAAAGGTGCTGAACATCATTAGTCACCAACAAAATGTAAATGAAAACTGCAATGAGCTACCACTTCATACTCACTGGGACAGCTAGGACCAAAAAGTTGGACAATAATAAATAGTGATGAGGATGTGAAGAAATGGAAACCCTCATATACTGCCAAGTGGCAATGTAAAATGATGCAGCCACTTTGAAAAACAGTTTGGCAGTTTCTTAAATAATGAGACATGGACTTACCATATGACTCAACAATTACACTCTTAGCTATATACCCAAAACAAATGAACGTATATGTCACACAAAAATTTGTACATTAATGTTTATAGTACTGTTATTAGTCATAGCTTAAAGTGGAAAACAACCCAAATGTCCAGCAATGCATGAATAGATAAACTAAATGTTATATATTCACACAATTGAATATTATTTGACCATAAAAAGGTGAAGTGCTGACATATGCTACATCTTGCATGAACCTTAAAAACATGCTAAACAAAAGAAGCAAATCACAAAAGTCTACATTATGTGATTACATTTGTGTAAAAGTCCGGGATAGGGAAATACAATGAGATAGAATGTAGGCTTTGGTTGCTAAGGCCTGAGGGAGAGTTTGGTGATGACAACTAAAGGGTATGAAATTTACTTCTGAGGTGATGAAATCGTGTTGATAATCACAAGTATCTACAAATATACTAAGCACCATTGAATATTCTACTTCAAATGGGTGAATTGTATGGTATGTGAATCACTTAATAACAAACCTGTTAAAAAAGACAACCTCTAAAAAACGCAATGGCCCTGATTATATCCTGAAATGCTTTTTCAAAACTTAATGTCTGGGGATAAAAGGTGAAAGCCCATCAAGGAACATGTATAAAGGACATATGGACAAAGCCAAAGGAGGTGTGTTCAAGGGTGGGAGGCAAGGATGGGTGGTGGGGTGAAAATGGAGACAACTGTACTTGAACAACAATAAAAAAAAAACCCTTACTATCTGATATTAATATATGTTAACACTTCTAACATAGTGTTCTTTTGGTTTAAATTTTCCTCCTGTATTTTATTTTATGTTTTATTTTTGACCTTTACTGTACTTATAACTCATGTATATGTGTCTTTTTAAAAAAATGTGCTTAGCTAATTTGTAAATGCCTCCTGACAATTCTTTTATTTAATTGGAAAACTTTATTCAGTATTATTGATTGTGATTGCATGTATGTTTGTATGTGTTTATATGCTATAAATATTTTTTTACCATCTTATTTAGAGTACTTGTCCTGGCTTTTCTGTTTTTCCCTGCTTCCTTTTCTTGTATTCTTTTAGATTTATTTTTTAGTAAAGGTTTCTTTTTTCGTTTTTAGGCTTAAATTTTTTTTTATTTTTTAAATTTTAATTGTTGTTCAAGGATAATTTTCAGCCTTTACCCCTATCCCAGACCACCCCCCCAGCTCTCCCCACCTCCCTCCCATTTCTATTCCCCCCTTGTAATTGTCCGTGTGTCCTTTATATTTGTTCCTGCAAACCCTTCACCGTTCTCCCCTGAATTTCCCTCCCCTTTCCACTCTGGTCACTGTCAGCCTGTCCTCAATTTCAGTGTCTTTGGTTATATTTTGCTTGTTTGTTTGTTTTGTTGATTAGGTTCCTGTTAAAGGTGAGATCGTATGGTATTTGTCTTTCACTGACTGGCTTATTTTGGTTAGCATCATGCTTTCTAGTTCCATCCATGCTGTTGCAAAGGGTAGGAGCTCCTTCTTTCTTTCTGCTGCATAGAATTCCATTGTGTAAATGTACCCTAGTTTTTTGCTTTTTTCTTTCACTAATTAGATGTTTTACACTTTAATTCTATTCTTTTACTATTAACTTCAGAAATTTTAACATGTTTTTTTATGTTAACACAATTTAAACTAAATCATTAATCATATTTTTATCTGTATCTTGAACTATATGAAGAGGTTTGAATACTTTAACTTGATGATAACCTTCAAATGTGTCTATTATTCTTCAGTATTTTAGTTTTTCTAATTCTATATTTTAGACATTATTATTATTTAAAAGTATTTGATTCCATTTATCTCTATTTTATTGTTTCTTTGCTCACATGTCTTTCTGGCATCTCAGACCTTCTGTGATCATTTTCTTCCTTCTAGGAGTACATTCTTATCTCTAGTGAGTGTCAGTTCGTAGTAAAATATTTTTTTATTAGTATTTGTCTTAAATGCCTAAATTTTACCTCTGTACTTGAAAGATAATTCTGCTGAGTATAATGATCCCCATTTGACAGCTGTTTTCTCCAGCACATTAAAAATATTTTTTTTACAGTCTCTAGTTTTTTCCCCATCTTTAGGAAATCAGCAATTGTTCCCCTGCAGTTAATCTATCTTTTCTGTCTGGCTGATTTTAACACCTTCTCTTGGTCCTTGTTCTGAAGTTATACTGAGTTTATCTGGGTGTCTTTTTGTTCACCCTATTGGAAATCATTGGACTTTCTGAGTCTGAGGATTGGTGCTTTCCATCGGTTTGGAGAAAGTGTCAGCCATTCTTTGAGTAATGCTTTTTCTTTATTATCTTTATAAGCTTTATCATATACTATAATGAAATGTATGTTCACACTTTTCACTTTATAGCCCACATCCCTTAATCTATTTTTTTATATTTTTCATATCTTTGAGCAATATTTGGGAGATATTTTAGGAGTATTGCCTAGTTTACAATGATCTCTTCAGCTCCACCTAACTTTCAACTTAGTGTCTATGTAGTTCTATTTTCACTTATACTTTTTATTTCTAGAGTTCTATTTGGTATTACTTCAAGCAAGATATTTTGATAGTCTTTTGTTTATTCATCATGTTTTTAATATCTTATTTTCCCAAATAAATATTTTAAAAATATATTTTTTATTTAGTCTCTGATAATTCTAGTATTTGCTATCTTTGCCAGTATTATTCTGCAATTTGATTTTTCTGTAGATTTTTGCTTGTGGAAGCATTCTTCTTGTGCTTTGTGTATTTTGGTTGTACATGCTTGTTCTTCCAACCCTGCATTTAAATGTTTTTCTAAAATAATGTATCCTACATTTTCTGTATTTTTATCAGTAGGGTTTATCTAAATTCCTAGTCTTATATTATTATTTTTAACTTACTGATTGATTTCGGAAAGAGAGGGGCAGAGAGAGAGACATCAACTGATTGCCTCCCATATGCGCCCCAACCTACACATGTGCCCTGACTGGGGATCCAACCGACCACCTTTTGGTTCACAGAATGATACTCCAACTAACTGAGTCATGTGGCCAGGGCTAAATACCTAGTCTTAAATCTTGCCAGAAACAATAGATCAATTATTTTTTTATCTAAACTTCCCTGTGTTAGTTTGTTTAAAGTATGTCTCTTGTTAAACAGTTATTGTTTGCATTTTATTTACTAAATAAATTTGAGATTCCTTGATGTATGAGCCTTAACATATTCATTTAATGTGTATCTGATATATCATGTTCTAATTCTGTTATTTCATACTTCTGTTACTTTCATGCTTCCTTATTTTTCCTTGGCTAATTTTTGCAATATTGCCATGAACTGCCTTGGTCTTTTTGGGAGCTAAATAATTTTCACACTCATTTTTATTCTACTGGTGTTTAATTAAAAAACTATGTTTCTCTAAGTATATTTATTCTCTTCCTTTCAATCTAGGAGATGCATTATATTTACCTATACTTTTTTTTAAAAAAAATATTTATTTATTTTTTTAGAGAGGGGAGGGGAGGGAGAAAGAGAGAAAGAGAAACATCAATGTGTGGTTTCCTCTTGAAAGCCCCCCTACTGGGCACCTTGCCTGCAACCCAGGCATGTGACCTAGACTTTGAATCGAACCAGTGACCACACCACTGAGCCACACCATCCAGGACTATTTACCTATACTTCTTCTTTGACAACCATCATACACTGCATTTTCATAGAATACTTTGACCTTTTAGATTAATTTTTATTATACTTTTATATATTATATATTATTTCTTTTAAGAATTATCTTTTAAATTTGTATTAAATATTATAATTACATTATATTTGCTTGGACAGCTTTTCTAAATTTTACTGAGTTTATTTACTCATTCCTGCATATGGTTTCCAGGAGCACATTCCAATAAGACACCTTCATGCAAATCTCCACATCAGACCTACACCATCAGGACTGTCTTTAGAGTATGCAGGGTCCGGGGCAAACATTATCTACATAACAATTTAATAAAAATTTGTATTATAAATCCACGGGCCCAGGTGAGGTATAGTCAGTGAAGATTTAGAACAATGGATAAAGAAAGAAATGATTAGGTCTTATGTTTATTGCCCAATCAGTGCTTGTGAAGATTATAGCTTCCAGGCTCCATTTCTCTTATCTGGGTCCTGGGATCATCCTGTGCTGTGTTGTTAGTGCTCTACTTATTGTCAAACATACAGGGCCTGACTAATTTCTTATGTCTTACTGGGAGAAAAAGCTAGTGATTGTTATTACACACAGCAGCCATGCCTCTTCTGAACCTGTTTGCATGGGAACAACATAGATCTTGACTCTAGAGTTCCCCTTATCCCTTTGTCTAATGCTGGTTGTATTGTTACGTGTGATGCTCCATTATCTAACACTGTCTGTGAATATTGGTTTTCAAAGACCCTCAAAGGCTGTTATGTGCTTTTAGTTGCCCACAAATGCAAGTCTTCCTCACAGTGTGAAGGAAAACGTGAATAATTCATTTCTCTGGTCATGTTAAGTTTAGACTTTGAAATTTTGTAGCGTTAAAGTAGAATGACACATATTGCAACTGTCTCTTCCTTGAACTCTTTAAGCTGTGATCATTACATTTCTAGAATGTGATCTCTTTCAATGTTTTCAGCATATCTGCTGCAAGCACAGAGGATAGTCAAAGGGCCTGTGGGGAAAGCAAGAAGAATGGTTCCATTTCTTTAAGGAAGTTGCTTGGATAACTGTCCCTCCTCTAGCACAGTTTAAGACTGATCTAGGAGAGTGTGATGCCACCAATTCTATTAGGCAAGAAAGGACATGGGTTGGAAGAGTCCCTTGGCATTGTAGGACAATGGTTTCAAAAGCTCCCAGAAGAGCTTGGCCTGGCTACCCCCAGAGAACTACTGCCTGACAGGTGGCACAGACCCTGCTGAGGAGGTGGCATGACCTGGGGGTGGACACACAGGGTAAAGGACATCTGTCTCCACCCCAGCACCCTCTGACCCATAGGTGGAGGCAGCATGCTGTCGGATTCTGAGTGGGTGAATGTCAGTGCACAGTCCCCTACATGTAGGCCAAGGGTCAATTGTAGCCCAGAGCCTGAACTCATTGTATATCCAACATGAGTGACACTCCCCCCATATCAGTGTGTCATCACTATTCTCATGGTTCAATTTCATGCCATGCCAGGAAAGAAAGACTAGTCTGGCCAGTAGCAGTGATCTCCTCACCAGGCCACTCTCCTGGAACCAGGGCCTGGCTCAGAGGCCCAGGACAACTCCATGGGCACGAATGCCAGGGGTTGTCACATGAACATTCTAGGAGACATACTTAGAGCTACTCTCACTGAAGAGCCCATCCTGTCCATATCTTGGTCTCTAATTTTTGAGGGGTTTGTAGCATTTGCCATATGCACTGGGCACCAGACTGGTTTTCAAACTTCAGCAGAAAAAGATCTGCAGAGATAGGTGCTGTCTTGAGCCAAATATGAGTCAACCTGGTGGTGGATCTGTGGATCTGTGGATCTAAGGGTTTAGGGCAAATCCCAGTGCTGTTTTCACAGTGGAACCGTGTTGTCATTCAGAACCCCAAAATTGGTCTGGGCTCTCATGACCCATATTGCTGAGGGTCTTTTTTGGAATATAATTTCTGTAAATTCACCTCTATTTCTCATCCAGTTCAACGACATCTTTGACAGCCCACCAACCTCATGTGCTTCAGACAAGACCCATAGGGTAAATTTGCTCATTGAATGGGAGGGATTGGCCCTAGGAAAGATGCCTGGGGCTCAGTCTCTGATGCACACACAAGAGAGCCCCATGGAATCTGTTCTCAGGTCTCCTCCTGCCGTGGAGGACTGAATCGGTCTGGGGAAGGGTCTGCCTTTGCTTTCTGGGCCAGCCTCCGGGGGCAGTGTCAGCCAAATCAGACTCCTCTGTCATCCCTACTTGGACCACCTGGCCACCACCACCCCACAGAGCATCACAGCAGAGGTCCCAATTATGCCTTTGAGCCATTGTCACTGCCCTTCTCTTGTGGCTGCACCTGATTCTCACATTCTGCCATCATTTTACTTGCTCTTTTAAGTTCCCTGACATTTTTAAAAAATTGCCCTTCCTTTTTTTCATTAGTATATATTATTAGCATCTTAATTAAAAATTGAATGGAACCTGCATGGGTTCATCTGTTGGGCCTACCACTGGGACCAGGCAGGATAAAGGGATGCTGTAAAGCTATGCTGGCTGTGGGGCAAAGGTGGATCAGCTGGAGATGCAGACATGACAACGTGGGCAGCCAGCAGCCATGTGTGGCTGAGGTCACGTGATTCAGGACTGTGCAGCCCTTCAGGAAGAGTCCTTCTGTAATGTGCATGCATTGGAGCCACTCCAATATCTTCCTTCTTTGTGGGCAAGTTTATTTAGTGGGACATCTCCAGGCTGCCAAGTCCATGTAGTTCTCTGCTGAATCCTCCTTTGGGGTTAAAGAAAGAGTTTAGGAAAGGCCTAGTTCATTCAAGCTGAGCCTTTTTTTTTTTTGGCTAGTGATACCCAAGTGTAAGCAATCTGGGTGTCTTTGCTCCCTGGCTTTGCTTTTTCCTCAGATAAGGGAAGAGAACTCAAAAGATACCCATACTCCTTCAATCTACTTCTCACTTGTCTCTTCCTGTGCTTTGTACATGTGGCCTTCTTGAACTGTCCCCAGCATCTTGGCAATTTCCAGAGAGTGATTTTATTCCCTTCTTAAGACATGATCCTTAATTTCCCTAATTGTAAATATAACAAGTGTTTGTTGTAGAGAATTAGACAATATAAACAATAAAAGTAAGAAAAATCACCTTGCCGTGGCCGGGTAGCTCAGTTAATTGGAGCATCATCTTGTAACCAAAAAGGCTGTGGGTTCAATCCCTGATCAGGGCACATATGGGAGGCAACCAATCATCATCACTGAGTCCTTATTATATGAAACATTAAATAGACTTATCTAAGAAGATAAAAAATATGAACAATAAAATGAAAACAAACTCACAACTATTAATAAATGAACCTAAAAGAAAAGAAAAACAATGAAAAAAAACTAAGCAAACAGCCAGAATAGGAACAGAATCAGAGAAATGGACATCACGTGGAGGGATTTTAGTGGGGAGGAAGAAGGGAGGAATGGGGGAAAAGGTACAGGGATGAAGAAGCATAATTAGTAGGCATAAAATAGATGGGGAGAGATAAAAATGGTATAGGAAAAAGAGGACTCAACGAACTTATATGTGCAACCCATGGACATGAATTAAGGGGTAGGGAATGCTGAGGGTTGGGGGGCAGGGTGGAGGGGAGATGAAGGGGGAAAAATTGGGAGCACTGTAATAGCATAATCAATAAAAATACTTAAAAAATAAAGTATAGCATAGGGAATATAGTCAATAATGTTGTAATAACTATGTATGGTATCAGATGGGTATGAGATTTTTTGGGGGTGATCATTATAGAATGTCTAATCACTGGGGTGTACACCTGAAACTAATATAATATTGCATGTCAGCTGTAATTGAAAAATAAAATGTTAAAAAAATGAATAAAAAAACCTGTTGAAGTTAGTAAACATATCCTCAGGTGAGCATTAAAAAACAAAAGGAAATCAACTTAATCCAACAATTCAAAGATAAGTATTGTGATGTTTCAATATTATTTTCTTCTACTTGCTTTTCTATGTTTACATTTATTTTTTACCTATAATATTATTCTACAAACTATTTTGTATCCTTTAGTTTTCACTTAACAACATACCCTGGGTATTTTATCATGTTATTAATGTTTCTCTGTGGCTCCATTTTAAATGCTTCATTATATCCCATTTCATGGAGGTACCATAAATTGTTTTGCTTATTTTCTGGTTGTTGAATATTTAGGTCTTTTTCCTCCTGCTCCTCTTCCTCTTTCTTTGGTTTTAGTATCATAAATAGCATTATGATAGTATAAGTCCCATTTTGCATAAATCTTTGATTATGTCTTTAGTAGCATAAATTCACAGAAGTGTAAATTTTGGGTCATAGTGCATGGAAATTCTATGTTTTTTCAAACCATAAATTGTTCTTCAGAAAGGCTATACTAATTTATATCTCTGCTTGAAGTGTGTAAGACTTCATGGTGTCAAAGTTGTCATTTATATATGTAATACATTTTCTAGAAAAATATCTAGAAACATTGTTTTTTTTGTATTTCTTTGATGACAAAATATTGAACATTTAAAGATGATTATTTCTCACCTTTGTGTCATGTCTCTTCATGTCCTTTGTTTTTATTATTTCTATATTCATGTTTTACTGAATGATTGATCTGGAAGTGCTTCTACAATATATATTCATGGTATTTCTGCTTTTTGTATTTCTATGATTTTTTTAAATAGGTTTTTTGACAAACCAAATTTTTAAAAAGATTTTATATATTTAATTTTAGAGAGAGGGAAGGGGAGGGAGAAAGAGGGAGAGAAACACTGATGTAAGAGAGATACATCCAGTGGTTGCCTCTTGTACACCCCCAACAGGGGACCTGGCCTGCAACCCAGGTATGTGCCCCCAGGGAATAGAACCAGTGACCTTTTGGTTCACAGGCCAGCACTCAATTCACTGAGCCACACCAGCCAGGGCTACAAGCCAAATTTTAATGTTAAAAGTTTTAAGCTCCTTCTTAAATTGAAATAACAAAAATAAAATTAGATCCCTCTATATTCTAGGCATTGTTTTAGGCAACAGGAATAGAGCAGTGATGAAAAAGACAATGACTTTTCTCCTAGATTTGATTTCTGCTCTAGGAGGGAGGAGTTACACAATAAACAAATACCATATACAAAGCGTCAGATAATGGTCAACGCTGAGCAGAAAGGCAAAGCAGTGAAAGGGAGTAGAGAGTGCCTGGAACACTGTTTTGGGGGGCAGGGACCAGGAATGAAGGTGCCTCCTGAACAGAGACTGTGAATGGGAGTGAGCTGGGAGGCCACCTGGAGAAGTGTTTCAGGCAGGGGGAGCAGCAAGTGCTGAAGCCCTGAGACAGAAGAGTGCTGGGCGTGTTGAAGGGGAAAAGAGCCCAGTGGGGCAGGAACAGAGTGAGGAGGTATGGACCAGAGATGAGAATGGAAAGGAAGCCACACAGTGGCGTTGGAGGTTGCTCTCCCCTTGTCAAATTTTCAGGAATTTTGCAAACTAGTTTTTAAACATAGCCATTATTAAAAATTAAATTATATAAACTTATAATTAAGTGTATTATAGAAGGGATATATGGTGATGGAAGGAGACTTGACTTGGGGTGGTGAACACACAATACAATATACAGATGATGTATTACAGAATTGTACACCTGAATCTTATATATTTTTATTAACCAATGTCACCCCAATAAATTCAATAAAAAAGAAAAAAGTACATTGTATTAAAGATGAAGGTAATAGGTACTCACATTTCATCACTTCCTAATTGTGTTCTACATTTGACTATTTTCTTTGTTCTGGAGGTTAATTGTGTCTATTGTATTTGTATGGTGGAGACACTATGTAATAGTGTATTACTGCATGTTACTTTCCATCTCTGCATTCAGTGACACCGTGTTGGTGGCTTGAAGTCAGTCATGGTGAAAATATTTACACAATGGAAATCAGCAAATTCTACAAATCAGGGCTTCAGTTATTATTTTGTTGATGCCTAGACTTAAAGTGGTAGAGAAAATATTAATAATGTAGATTAAATTTAAACACAAGTGATGTCTGTAGCTCCTGTATAGTGAATAGCACAACAAATTGAGGCAACATTCCTCCATCATTTAAAAATCATTATCAGCCCAAAGTTGTTTGCATCATTGATGAACAAGTGGAGTTTCACCTTAGGTTTTCATTATTTCACGTTCTTCTTACTTATTAACATAAAGAAATATGTCAACCAACATTCATTTAGGGACTATCCTCATTCACCAGTTGCAGCCATAGGTTTGCTAAGGATACAAGAGTCTGGCAAAACAAAAATAAAAAAACAATAAAAACATTCTGTGAGAATCAATTTGATATATAAAGTTTGCAATAAAGAATACTGCATAGTTTATTACTGCTTGCACATTGTGTGCTACACATGCATTATATTAGCAAAATTTATATTAAACTTATGGCTGTATATACGTGTGTATGTACTTTTTCACAGGGAGGGAAAGCTGGTTGTTGAACACTTACCAACATGCCAATGATGTCAAGGGCCAGAATGTAGGGGTCCTTTGTGGACCAATGTAAGGATGCCGGATATTTATTCTAAGTGTGCTTGGAAGAATTCTGAGCAGAGGAATAATGTGGCCAGTTTTTGGATTTACTAGAATCATTCTGGCTATTGTACAGAAATTGGACTGAAGGAGGTAAGAGGGGACACAGGGAAACCAGTCTGGAAGCTCCTGGGGTGTGAAGTAACAGGGCTTAGATTAGGTGGTGGCAGAGGAGGTGATGAGAAATGGTTGTGTTCAAGATATATTTTGAAGGTATGTCCACAGGATTTCTGATTAATGAATTATATGTGGGTCTTGAGAGAAAGAGAGGGATCTAAAATATCTCTTTAGGGCTTTTGATGTGAGCAGCTTAAAGGATGGAGGTGCCTGTTTTTAAGATTAGGGAGCTAGTGGAGTGCATTTTTGGTGGGACAATTATTAGTTTTGGATGAGTGACACTTTTGATACTTTTGAGGCATCCAAAGGGATGTCAAGTGGGCCAATGGGCATGGTAATCTGGAGTTTTAGTGGAGACAGGTGCTAGAAATAAAAATTTGTTTGTGGTTCAAAAGCACAGAGAAAGAATCTGATGCCATGAACAGAAGTGAGATCGCCCTGAGATGAGTATAACAGCGAGGAGAGAGTTTCAAGATGGGGCCCTGGAGAGGTGAAGGGGATGGAGAAAAGAAAATAGAATGCCTGGTAGTCTTCATTCTCCCATGTAAATTGTCTTTGGTGTCTGACTTTTATGATTATTTTTTGACTAATAGTTAATCATTTTAATTCCTGTAGCTTTATTGGTAGACTTTACTATCAGGTGGAGTAAGTCTCTGATGTTTTCATAATTTCCACAGAGTCTTTTGTATTCATTTTTCTTTATAATAATTTTATGGCTAGTCTTAATGTGTTTATTTATCTAGATATTTTTAGACAATGGTACTCAAGTTTTAAAAATTTGATGGTTGAATTCTAAATCATTTATGAGTTAATTGGTACTTTATGATATTAAGTTGTTCCAAGAAGATGTTAGTTTGCTCTTTTTATTCAAATATACTTTTATGTACCTTTATAAAGTTTTAAAGTCTTTTTTATAAAGGCTCTAAACAATTTTTGATAAGTTTATTCCTCTACATTTATTTTTTCTATTGTAAATGGAATTATTTTTCCTGATTTTTTTTGTAGCCAGTTATTACTAGTATATAAAGAAGTTATACTTGTATACTCAAATTTTATCCAGCCTACTTACTAAATGCTCCTATTCATTATGGATTTTTAGTTCATGGAGCTCACCAGATGATAATCATTCTAATAATAATGCTAGATCTTATTTTTAAATATTCATATCTGTTATTTCTTGTTTTATATTTCTTATTTCAACAACCAAAGTTTTCAGAATGGAGATATTTGATCAGGCAGAAAGCAGGATGCCTCTTTTTTCTGTCTTTAAGATGGGGGCTGTATTATTTCAGTGTTGACTATACCATTAGTTGGTTTGGTTTAGATTAGTGGTTCTCAAACTTTGGCAAGCATAAGAATTATTTTTGTTTTCATTAAAATGCAGAATCTGAGCATTTATTTACTATATAGAAGTTTAAAATGGAAGTCAGAATTCAATATTTTTGGCAAGCAAGCTACTCTAGTCCATGTTAGACCCCTCTGTCACACCTTTTTTTAATGTAGAAAATTTGGGAATGAATTCATTGTAAATAATGCTATATTTTTAACAGCTGACAAGAATGCAAATTGACACAACAATCTTGGAAAACAATCTGATATTCTCTTTAAGGTCCAACATGAGCAAGTCTTATATTTTAGAAATTCCAGTCTTTAGGAATGAGCCTTAGAAAAATTTGCACATGCACATAAGCCCACAGAATATCTAAGAATATTCTTAAACATTGTTTTTAATAGCTAAACAGCTTGATATATAGTTTAGAGTATTTTTAAATTTACATTATGCAATATACAGTTAGGTAGTTCACACATCCATTACCTTATATAATTATAATTTTGGGGGTGGCGGTGAAGACATTTAAGATTTGCTCTCATAGCATCTTTCAAGTATATAATATAGTATTGTTAACTGTAGTCACAATGCTGGATATTAAACCCACAGGACCTATTCTAGGGACTAGAACTAAACCCCAGAGCTGTTTCAGATTCCATAGCCAAGGCTGAGGTCTATAGACCTGGTTCTAGAGGCATGAGTCCTCCAGAGTGTGTCTCCTGCCAGGTCCCTGAGTGGGCTGAACTGGTCCCTGACTGTGGCTAGAGGGCCTGGAGCCAAGAATAGTTCCCTTTCAGGATCTCCTGAGTCATAGGTGTGTCTCCCACCCAGTCTCTGTGCCAGCGGGATAGCTTGCAGACTGCAGCTGGGAGATGAATGTAGAATGCTTTTAGGATCTTCAGGAGTACAAATAGTGGTGTCTCTCTGGGGTTCACTGGACTAAAAGTACTGCTGTGCCATCAAGACTGTCTGTGAACTATAGTTGGGAGGAGCTGAAGCATAGTATAAGGCCCTTCAGGTAGATCCATGCATTATTATTAGAGAACAGTCTATATAATATTGGTTCTTAGAAGAAATACACTTGTTTTAATGTTAAGATAACTCTACTATGCTTAGTTGAATTTTATCTTTCATCAAATATGAGTTTTATTCTTTATTTATATTTTTTAAAGATTTTCTTTATTTTTAGAGAAAGGGGCAGGCAGGGAGAAAGAGAAGGAGAGAAACGTCAATGTGCATTTGCCTCTCATGCACCCCCTACTGGGGACCTGGCCAGCAACCCAGGCATGTGCCCTGACTGGAAATTAAACCAGTGACCCTTTGGTTCATAGGCCAGTGCTCAACCCACTGAGTCACACCAGCCAGGACTGAATTTTATGCTTCGTTTAATGTTTTAGGTTCTAATCTTGAAATAACTTCAATTTAATTTTTAAAATAGTCATTTTAATTGTACTTAAAATGTTGCACATCTATATTGAAAAGGGAGTTTGGTTTATAGTTTATTTTGGAGGTTAACTGTGATAGGATGTTTTTCAAAATCAGGCTTATTTTATTCTTAAATGAATCAGAAATCATAAGATATTATATTTTGTGTAACATGGAAGTTTTCTGTCTCTTAAAAGTTTGAATTATATTTGCCTATAAAACTCTCTTGACCTGATGCTATTATCTGTACAATGGAATACTACATGGCTATAAAAAAAAAAGGAATTTTTACCTTTTGCAACAGCATGGTCAAACCTGGAGAATATTCTGCTAAGTGAAGTAAGCCAGCCGAGAGAAAGACAAACACCATATGATCTCACTTATACATGAAATCTAATTAACAACATAAACTGATGAACAAAATAGAAACAGAGGCATGGATACATGGAACAGACTGACAGCTGTCAGAGTGGAGTGAGGAACTGAATGGAGGAGCGGGAAAGGATTAGCCAAAGAACATACATGCATAGCCCATGGACACAAACAGTGTGCTGATGGCCAGAGGGAAGTGGGGGAGGAACTGGGTGGAGGCAGGCAAAGGGGGTGGAAAATGGGGATATCTGTAATAGTGTCAATAATAAAATAAAGAAAAAAATCAGGAAAAAAATTCATTCATACCTTTGCAAATTTTTATAGCTCATTCCTTTTCATTGCCAAATGGTATACCATTGTCTCAGCTTGTTTATCCATTTACTTACCAAAAAGCATCTTGGCTGCTTCGAGTTTTGAGGATTATGAACTGCCATAAACATTAAAACAAACAAAACAAAACAAAAAATGGTATTCAACTCTGAAAATATTTTCAGCTTTTTTTATGGTTTATTTATTTAGGTTTTCATTCTTGAGTCAGTGTTGATTTATTTGATTTACCTTTTTAATTCTTTAGTTAAAAAGGGGTTGTTTTCATTCATTTACATTTAATGCTGAAATCATTTGATTTTCATTAGTTTTGTTTATTTTTAATATTAGTTTTCATGTCATCCAGTATGCATTAACCTGGAGTCTTCTTATTATTGTTATTTTTCTAAATTACATGCAAATAAAAATTTTATTTCTTCTTTGAACTAAGAATTATTTAAAGAGTAGATTTTAAAATCATTTCAAAGTGATTGGAGCATTTCAATATAAACTGTGAAATTGAATTTTAACATATTCACTGTGGCTTGTATAATTTATATTTAGTTCTTTTTCATGGGCTTATATATGGAATATGATCAGTATTTTTGAAGTGCAGCATGGGCCATGAAAAAGAATTGTGTAATCTGTGTTCTTGGAGTACAGAATTTGGCTATAGAACATAATCTGTATGCATAATTATTGCATACATAAGTACATGAAATTAAAGTTCCCTTGTAATATATTATTCACAACACCAATATCTTTGCTTTTTTGCTCATTTGATATGTCTTGTATTTACAAAGGTATTGTGATGGTTCATTTTATGTGTTAAATTACTTGGCTAGACCATTATGTGCAGACGCTGGGCATGATATGCAGATATTGGGCAGCTCTTCCCTGGGTCTACAGTCTGCTGACCTATTCAGCAGATTTTGGACTTCCCAGCCTTTACAATTGCATTAACCAATTCCTAAAAACAAATATATAGAGATATAGATATAGATATAGATATAGATATAGATATAGATATAGATATAGATAGATATGGGGAGAGAGAGAGAGAGAGTTACATACTGTAGGTTCTATTTTTCTGGAGAATCTCTTTTAACACAGGTATGTCCAAATCTCCCAACTCCATTGTGCTTTGGTAAATTTATTCTTTTACAAATTATATTTCAATAGTTTGTGCTTTATATATTTTGATGCTATTATTTTCCAGTACACAGATTGATACCTACTACCTTTTCACTGTAAATTTCTTTTTAATATTAAATTCATACCTTTCTCCATATCAAAATTTAATTCTTGTCACTAATGTTAAATTTATATCTTTAAATGACTTTATTTGGCCTACTTTTTCCAATATTGATTTCTGTTTTGTCAAATATTAATATCACAATACTCTTAGGGATTTGCATCTGCTTATATACCTTTGCCCATGTTTTTGTTTTTCAGCTTTCTGTATCACTTGTTTTAAGGATGACAGTCAAAGCCACAGTATTTTGTTTGTTTACTTCTTTTTTAAGTCCTCATCAGGGGATATGTTTATCGATTTTAGAAAGAGAGGAAGAGAGGAGGGAGGGAGAGATAGAGAGAGAAAAACATCAATGTGAGAGAGAAACAACTATTGGTTGCCTCCTGTACTCACCCTGACCAGGGATTGAACCTGCGACCTAGGTATGTGCCCTGACAGGGATCAAACCTGCAACCTTTTAGTGCAGAGGATGAGGCTCCAACCAACTGAGCCACCTGGCCAGGGCTGTATGTTTACTTTTTAATAGAATATTAATGTTATTTTCTAATAATAGGAAATTTAACCTATTTACATTTGTTCTTATAATAGATGAATTTATTCTTATTTGTTATCCTTTTTAACTTCCTTGGTTAGTTAAACTTCTTAGGTTTCTGTTTTATTTTGTTTTTACTTTGCTAGGACAATGATGTCTTGACTTTTGTCTTGAGGTTGAGGAAGTGTTTACTCAATTTTTCTTAATTTATTACTTACCATTAAGTTTTCAAAATATTCTTCAATCTCTTTTCCTCTCCAGTCTGTATTTAGGATAAAGTGTTATCTTTTCTTTAAAATGATAAATTTAGTGCCCTTGTCTTCTCTTTTTTCTAATCAAACAAGTACTACTTGGTCTGTGGTAAATATAATTTGGGCTTTCAAATATAATAAAATTTAATTATTATTTGATATGTTATTTTTCAAGAATAATTTTTGATATTGGTATTCAATTTTATATATTTTCACAATTATTTAGGCTTTTCTCTATTGTAACTCATTTCAATACTAATCATAAGTCCACTCCTGCCTTGCTTTTATAATTCTTGAATGTTTAATCTCCTTTGGTAAAATTACAGCTTTGAGTACATCTTTCAGGATTGATATTTGCATAGCTAAGGATATTTCTTTTACTTTTACACTTGGAAACCAAATTGGCTATGTATAATATTATTGGGTTAGAGGTTTCTTTTCATCAAAGCTCTAGATATAGCTAATTAATTTTTGGACTTTAGTGTTGCAAAGGGGATATATGAAAACATAATGATTTTTCTTTCATAAGTGACCTGTGCTTTTGTCTCTAGAAGTAATTTTACATGAAAGGTAGAAGCACAGAATTTGGAGTAAGATACCATGTTCAAACCCTGTTTAAGTCACTTAATAGTTGTGTCACTGTGGGCTATTACTTAGTTTCCGTGCCTCCATTTTCTTATCAACAAAGTGGGGATAAGAGTATGTTCCTTAATGGACAGATGTCTGCATGTGTACATGGATTTGTGTATTCATGTATGAATATGTTTGTTCACATGCATGTGTGTATTCCTGTACGTGTTGTGCAATTGGGTGTGCTTGCTTATTTGAGGTCTGTCCAGAAAAAATCTGGTCATTGTTAATATAATGAGAACTGTTTATGTGACATCGATGTAACCTGGCAACCAAGGAGAGTGGACTGGAATGCACATGTGTGAACAATGACAACTTCACTGTACTAGTCAGTGGGGTCAGTAGATGCTGTTCAGTGAGGATGTGTACTTTGTGGCTGTCACATTCAAAGTGACTGAGCAAGCAAAGCAACAAATCTGCATCAAATTTTGCATTAAGCTTGAACGTCCCACTGCAGAAAGTATTTGGATGATTCAGAAGGCCAAAGCTGTGGGTAACTGGTGATTGACAGCTTCACCATGACAATGTGCCTGTTCACGCATCACATATTGTGCAGAGTTGTTTGGCAAAACATCACATCACCTAGGTGACTCAGACCCATACAGCCCAGATTTGGTGTCCTGAGACTTCTGGCCTTTCCCAAAACTAAAATCACTGTTGAAAGGGAAGAGATTTCAGACCATAAATGAGATTCAGGAGAATACGACAGGGCAGCTAATGGAGATTGGGAGAAATATGTGAAGTTCCAAGGTGCCTACTTTGAAGGGAACTGAGATATCATTGTTCTGTGTACAATGTTTCTTGTATCTTGTCTCTTTTTCAATAAACATTTTCATTTTTTCATATTACGTGGCTGGATACCTTCTGGACAGATCTCATGTGTGTGCATGTTCACATATCCACAGGTACTCACATTCATGGGCATATATCCATGTGTGTATGTTTACGTACAAGTATGTGCAGGTACATGTATGTGTGAGTGTGTGCATGCTGTTATGTTGCCCATGAGTTTCCCACTGTTGGCTAGGAGACCACATGAAGACACTTGCAGAGAGGCTTCTCAGGGGACCTGTTTTATGATGCTAAAGACCAACCTAGACTCTTCACCTGGTTCCTCTCTTCCTTTGTTTGTGTCTCTCATTAATAGTTTTATTTGGGCTGATTATTTTTATTTCACTTATTGAAAAAGATAGTTAGTTCCTTTATCTCTACTATTCTATTTTTTCCCTCAAGTGTTGCTTCAATTAATTCAGTCACTTATTGACTTGTCTCTTAGCTGGAAGGGTTGACAGTCTGAAGGGAGATTTTTCTAAAGTGCAGAGCTCTCCACTACTCTACTCTAAACTGTCCAGTGACTTGCCTTCACCTACACGTGGCATTTCCAGCTCAGCTTCCCCACATACCTGTTATACCCTTCTCTACCTCCCAGGTGCTCTTGTCCACCCACATTTCATGGACAGTATTGTGCTCCTTTCCCTAATTCTGGTTCATTTTTCAAACACTAAGTTCCGAACACCATTCCAGGAAGGCTCTCCAGCCCCTTTCTCCATCTGAATGAGGCAGCTCTCCTGTCTGTATACTCACAGTATGCCCTAGCATCATCTCTCATGTACGCTCATCTAAGGGTATACATGATTTGCTAAATTCCACAGAAGTAATAAGTACCAGAAAGGGGACTGAATTTTTAACCTTTAACTTGGAGTTCAGTGATGATTATTCAAAGCCTGGTGCTACCCCTGAGCAGGTTGTGATGGTAAAATCTGGGTTTTGAGGTTCTGGTGCTCAGGTGCAGAGAGCACCATCTGCTGTCTTGCTCCCCTTCTCCGTTCACTAAATGCTTTGCCAGCTTCCTGGAGGGAAAAGAGGCCTGGGCACACTCATAAGAGGTGGGAACAGGTGAGGGGGGTCTCCTCTGTAATGAGCAGTGGGCTGGGCTGAGTGCTGGCAAGGGTTAAAGGTGAGGTCCCAGGTGGATCCACTGAAAATTTCAATTCACCCACTTAATTCAGGTAGCTCGACAGGCCGAGTCAGACTGGAGCAATTACAGCTGTGGGCGTCCCTTAGGAAAGCACTAACAATGAAGCTCAGCAAAAATTACTCCAGGAGCTTTTTATTATGCCATCTTCCAGTACCAGGGAAGAACGGTCTTTGTGTTTTGGTCTCAAGAAATAGTTTGCATCCTCTATTCTATCTCTGAGCCAGAAATAATTTTTGACTCTTGTTTAATAATAATAGTGACAATAATAATAATAATAATATATTAGAACAGATACCTTTACAATAAACTATAATTGTCTCCAATCCTGTGTTGAATTCAGATTCTATTTAAGAGCTAGTATACTTTTAAGCTACTAAAGATGTTCAAATGATGAACTTTTGCGGGGGTTGGGGGCAGGCTTATGAATTAATGACTTAGCAGATAATAAGAACTCGCATTTTTAAATGCACTTTTCTGTGACACCTATTAACTAGAGTTCATCCTCACCACAACCCACTCAAGTAGACTGGAAGAGATCACTAGAGCCAGAATGTGGTGCCTTGGGACAGAGCAGTAACACCACAGGCTTGTGGACATTAGCTTAGTTTCAAGTCTCAGCTCTGTCCTTTTATAGCTGTGATTTGGGGCAAGTTCTTAACTATGTAGGGCACAGGTGGCAAATACAAGGCCTGCAGGCCGAATCCCACCCTCCACCTTGTTTTATCTGGCCCCACACCTTGATTCTACCCAGTGGCAGCACCGAGCTCTCGCTTAACTGTTAAGGAGTAGTTACATTTACACAGTCCTAAAATTAAATTTGGCCCTTTGAAGGCACCCACGAGGCTGATGTGGCCCCCACTGAAAATGAGTTTGACACCCCTGGTGTAGGACCACTATTTCCTCCTCTTTAATGGGGATGATAATGTTTTATTATAGGTCTTGAATGAGACAGTACCTGACAAACAATAAATGATACTGCTGTTACAAGTGGCTTGTCCTAGGTCACAAAATAGCAAGTAATAGAAATGGGGTTTAAATCTGAGCCTTTTGATTCCAAATTTATTAGCTAACATATCTAATCAGAATTCTTAAACCTCAACTTTTTCCCTCACTTCTTATTTTTCTAAATATTCATTTATTCATCAGACATTTTTGACTCTTAGTACACCGGCCAGGTTCAGAGGGATAAAGAGATGAAGAAAACACAGACCTGTTCTTAGAAAGGTTGGCATATAGTGAGAGACAGAAATGATACCCAAACACAGGTAAATCTCACAGGAACTGTGACTGATGCCTGCTGGCAGGACAGTGGATACACGGGGAATATAGAGACCAAGTCCATGAATTGTCCAGGCACAGAGATAGTGAAGTTGGAACTGGATTTCATGGGCTGAGTTGGAAGGGATGAGAGGTAATGCTGGTCAATGGGAATGGGGATCTTTCCTCACAGCATTGTTGATGAGGTGTAGGGCTGTGGTTGGTGTATAGTACAGGTGTGTCTGGGGCATAGAAGGAGGGAGGGACATGGAAAGCATGAGGCCAGAGGAGCAGGGGGAGACCAGTCCATGAAGGGTCTCCTAGACCCTGCTACAAAGACTTGTTCTGCAGTGAGGTCTGTACTTTGCCCTATAAAGAATGGGGAAACATTGAGTGAATTTCAATACAGCAGTGCCTTGGTCAGATGAACATTTGAGAAGGCTTTAGAAGGAAGCCTCTTTTGTGAAAGATAAATCAGAGGGTGGGGAGACAAGGCCACAGAAATGAGCAAGGGGCCAGAGTCCAAGCTGGGTATGCTGGACCTCAGAGCTGGGGCTCTCAGCCCCTACCCCGGGGAACTTCCGTAGGGGAATCAAAGGAATGAGGGAAAAAGAGGCAATGAACCCAGTGCTGGGAGTTTAGGAGATCATAAATAGGAGAGGTCTCAATAATCACAAAATCCAGGGTGGGGCTGCAAAATAGACCGCAGGAGTGGAGTATGAAAATTGTCATAATAGAGAAGAAGGGATTTTGAGGCTGATGCTAGATGTTTTATTAACAGAGACTAAAATCTCTAGGATGATAGTGAAATTGAAATTAAAATATAAAATGAAAGCCAAGGGCTGATATTTTAATGACCTTTGGGTCAACAAGCAGAAGTGATAGGAGAGGTGTGGGAGGGCTTTTGCAAGATGAGAAAGGAGTAACTGGCAGAGGTGTCCAACTGTCTTCCTTTCATGGTAGAAAGTTGTTGTAAAGAAGAGAAAACAAATACCCAAGAAAAGCCCTTGCCCCAGGAGGGTTAGTTAGGATGTGAGAGAATGAGCTGCCTCTCCCTTAAGAAAACTTCCCTGCCAGCAGCTGTGTTCTTCTAAGAAGCAGAGAACCAGACTTTAGTTGAGGCAGGAAATGGGTGGAGTGACTGTGAAGAGGTTGAGACTATGGGAAAACTTGTTTATAATGAACTGGAGGTTTCAGAAGTACCTCCAAGAAGAACTGAAGGGAAGCCCATAGTTAAAGCAGGAAAAGAAAGACAAAATCTTTTTTTATTCTCCTGTGGTCCCTGGGCCACTTTAATGCTGTTGTATTTACCTGACCTCATCTTCCTTTTTGAAAAATTTCTTCTTCTCTTCCTAGCACTACTTGCTCCTGGTTCATTGTCTCTCAGGCTGAGTCTCATTTATTTGCATTCATGAAATATTTATTGAAAAACTTCTTTGTGCTTCCTGGTCCCTTCTCCACTCCTCTAGTGAAAAATAAGGGCTCTTCAACTCCTCACTCCCCGGACTCTCTCATCAGTACTGCAAATGTTCTCATGGCTTCAATTTCCACTGACATATGTGAATTCTATGTCCCACCCAGGTCTCTCTCCGAGCTCTAGATTATGTTTCACTCTTCCTCACCAGCACTTCCACCTGGATGGCAGGTGCCCCAGCACCCTCCAGAGGGTCTGGCTCCTCACTCTGCCCAACCAGGCTGCTCCTCAGACATTTCTTCTCCTCATACATAGACCCCCACCCAGTCACCCTCAAACATGGGGAAAATATCAATTCCAAGAAGTCAGAGCTTCTATCTCTTGTTCACGGCTTATATCCACAGTGCCTAGCACAACACTTTTTGGTATGTGACAAGTGCTTAATAAATATTTGTTGAATGAATAAATTATCAAATTCTTGGTGCCCCCTCTCATCACTGCTCACATCTAATGAGACCCAGGTTTTCCCAGTTTTGCCCTGAACCCACGTTCCCCTCTTAAGCCCATCTGTCCTTTCCTAATTCAGATTGCATAGTTTTCCTCCTGCAGTGTCCACCTTCCTAGAACCTCTGCCAGGCAGCTCTGCCATATTGCCAACAGACAGATTTTGTAAAATAAGAGTTGGTTCTTAAAATTACAGAGCACCTGGAGGTATTTTACTTTCTGTAGAATATCACAAAATATTGTTTTCCTTAATAATATTATGCAACATAGGATCTTCCTGGTTGGACTTTGTTGGTATTTCCCACAAAAGGTTCTACAGAACAGAAGCTCCTGGTGGGGCTCTGGAAAAAATGTTTCGTGATGAGATGTTTCTAAAAAAACGAAACATCTGAACTCTATCTTGAGGAATCACACTGCATGTGACAGCATTAAAGGTTCAATAATTTCTAAGGCCACAAAAATTAAAAAGCTTAATATTTTTTAATTCAGTATTTTATCCCCCTCCCTCAATAAAAAAACCCCTGAAACTCTTTTTCTACATAATTCTAATGAATAACTAATGTAATTAACATTCTGTGAATAATTATTTAGGAAATGCAGGATTGTATTATATTAAAGTGGGTCTTGCCTTGACCAAAAATGCATGAGACATTTTTAGAAACCACATTTGGACAGAATAAAAATAATTTGCATAAACCCAATAATCAAGTTTAATGTGGAGATGAGACTGGCAGGCTGCAAAAAGCTATATGAACTTTGGATGACAACAGGCTAGCTTAGCTTTTACTGAAGATTAGTGGTTGAGAAGCCCAGTATGTTCAAAGTTTAAGGAAATGTTGTAGAAGAATTTAGAGACTTTTTAAAAAATTATACTCATTAACTTAATTCTTTGGAAAGGGAAAAATAGAATACCATTGTTTGATGTCAGTGGTGAATTTATTGATCTGGCTGAAAAACACTACAAATCATCAGGTGCACAGTGGGGTAGGAAATATACCAAAATGCACATCAGGCCACGTCTCCAACATGCAAAAACAGGCACCATGACCGTAGCCTTTGTTGTTCCCCATTTCAGGAAGACTTGGATGGGTTGGGGTCTGTTCCCATGGATCTGTGACTAGCTCTTCCTGGATCCTGTCCCACAGCTTCCCCAACTCAGTTAATTTGTCTCATTCCTGGAACACTGCTTTTAGCCCAGAGCCGGGAGTCAGTGTGGCAGGGAAACTCTCCTGTTAGATGCTAATGGGTTAATAGTTTTAGAGTCTCAAGTGACATCTTTTCACTTATCACAGAGTCAGCAATTTTACCATGTGTTCAATTTACACTAAAGTGGATGTATTTTTGCCAGGGTATGGTGAAGGTATTTTTGGAAGGGACAGTCCAAACTTCTCAAAATTGAACAACTTATGCCAGTTGTTCTAAATCTGGTAGCTCCAGATTCTGGGTTCAAGTGACTATGGTTTGGGGTCTAACAATTATTTTTAAATGTCAAAAAAACAAATGATAAGTTATGCATCAGTGGATTAAGAAGTCAAATATGGAGAGCATTATGCTAAGTGAAATAACCCAGGTGGTGAAAGACAAATACTGTATGATCTCACCTATAGGCAGAACCTCATCAACAAAACAAACAAGCAAGTAGAAATATAAACAGAGACATTGAAATAAAGAATAGACTGATGGTAACCAGAAAGGAGTGGGGAGATGGATAATGGGGAAAATAGGGGAAAGGTTGTCAAGGAACATGTTTAAAGGACATATGGGCAAAGCTAAAATGGGTAGGATTCAGGGTGGGAGGCAGGGATGGATGGGTGGCAGTGGGAGTGGAGGTGGAAAATAGAGACAACTGTACTTGAAAAATAATTTTAAAAAATTGAAAAAATCATAAATAAATAAATAAATAAATAAATATTTTAGAAATAGAAGTCAAATCTAGGCTTTCCATCAAGATCATCAATAAGTTCACACTTATGATTTAATAGCTGCAATGCTGCAAATCAGTATCATAATAGATAAACTGTAAAAAAAAAATAAAATGGACACCACCTGGTTCAAACACAAGTTGATCCTTCTGTGACTTTAAATGACACTTAAGGGCAGTGAAATGAGCAAAGCTGAAGGCATGTGCCTGCCCATCTCTGGGTCTGTCAGAAAGTGCAGAGCTCACCAGCTGCATTCAGAACTAAGTCGCTATGCAAAATGACAGGCCAGAAAAACTCTAACTACTTAATGCTAGGGCCTGAGGAAGGACGTCCTAGCTCATAAAAAGTATATGAAGAGAAAGCTGACAAAGGTCCTCTGCTTGGAGTGTTGGCCTCAGCAGCCTGAGAACCTGAGCATGAGGATATTAACACAGACTCAGCCTTGTGGGCAGAAATGGACCAAGCCACCCATCATCCCGTGACTGGATCTTCTCTACCCAGCCCCCCTCCACTGCCATCATTCTGGGGCCCGGACTCTAAGATGCTAATATAAGATTAGAACTTCTGGATTGGGGTCCCCCAAAAGGAATACTAAATGGTGGCAACCATAAAACTCTGGACAGAGTGAGTGAGTACAGAGAAAATAAGTATAACAACAGACGACTACCCTCTTCAAGTGAAGCTAAAATCCAAAATTCTAAACCACTTGACAATATCTAAAGCTAACAAAGACTGCCAATAATATCTATTTCAGAATAGAAATTTGTTCCAGGTGAAATGCCTTTAAGAGTCTGAAAAAATGAATTGAAAAGTAGGTTGAAAAATCTGAGATAATTAAATAAATAATTTCAATTAATAATAAGAAATTATTACACGAAGCCTATAAAATGAAACAATAACAAATGCATGCAATAAAAAACCAGTATAAATATTAGCAATAAAAACTAGAGTTCCTGAAATAAAACCTCACTGGAAGAAATCAGTTCTAAATTGGATATATTTGAAGAGAAGTGGAATGAATTGGAAATGGCACTGAGGAACATATTCAGTATTCAGGACAGAGGGAAGAAAAGGTATAAAAATGAGAACAATGTAGTTAAAAGACACAGAGGATAGTTTAAGACTATCCAACAAATGTTTCATAGGGATTTTGAGAGAAAGTAGAAGTCATAGCGGAGAAACAATCATTGAAGGGAAAAGAGCTAAGACTGCTTCAGAATCAAAAGAAAGCCATGAGTCTTAAGAGCTAACATATCTGTGGAGTGCTTAAAAGTAATTAAATTTGAGTTCACATGGAGGCATATCACATGAAACTGAAACAAAAAGGGTAGAAGACAATCTCAGAAATTACTAGAAAGAAAAGATGGGGCAAGAGGTAAGCAGATTTTTCCTCAGCAAAAATAGATGTCAGAATAAAATAAAGTCTGCATGGTGATGGAGTGCCAAACTTGCTATATACTTAGGTAAACGTTCAGTCAAGAGAAAAGGCAAAATAAAGGCATTTTGAGACATCAGAAAAGGAAGATTATTTGCCAGTCACATTTCTTTACTAGTAAAAAGCTAGGCAAATAAATAAAAATCGTGTGATGGGAGAAATTATGGAGAACATACCAACTAGTAAGTTATCTAAGTAAACATATAATACTAATCACTATAGAGAACAATAGGGCAGAGTTCAACAAAGTAAACTCTAAAAAATGATTGTTTTAAAGAATTGCTGGCAATATTGAATAATTTCATGTTTTATGTTAATAATTATATATTATGAGAGTTAAATAGTTTGTATGGTTCTATTTTATCTTTATTGGCTTAATAGCTTTCTTTTTCTTTTCTGTTTTTTTGAAGTGGCTGCTTTAGAGTTTATATTATAGATCTTAACTTATCACAGTTTACCTTTAAGTAGTGCTATGTCACTTCAGGTATAGTATAACACCTTACAACAGTAATACTTCACACTCCCGCTCCTGTGCTTTCTGCTATTATTATACATTGTACTTCTGCATATGTTATAAACTCTGTAACCTGTTGTTATAACTTTGCTTTAAACAGTCAATTATCTATTAAAGAGAATTTGTAAAATAAGAAAAGAATCTTTTCTATTTGTCCATTGTATTAGTTTCCTATAGCTTCCATAACAAATGATCACAAACTTGTGGCTCAAAAGAAAAGAAGTTTATTTTTTCATGTTCAGAAGGTCAGAAGTACAAAATCAAGCTGTCAGCAGAGTCAGGTTCCCTCTGGGGACTCTCTCCCAGCCTCATAGGTTCTAGGAATTAGGATATGAATATATTTTTGTGGAGATCACCATTCAACCCACCAGTGTCATGAAGATGTAAAGAAAGGGGAACTATGATAAGCTGTTGTGAAAATAACTCGGCAAGAGTTAATATATATGTGCATACATGCATGTATACACCTTTTTTGCCCTAGAAAACAAATATATAGAAGACAGGTATTTTCCAATTCAGGAAACTCAATCCAAGGAGTGGCTCAGATGCTTTCTTTGTACTTGCTGAGTGGGGACACCTGGAAAGTTCTGCCCTCATGTTGTTGTGTCTCCTCACTGTTCTATTCTTTGTCCAAAGTCAAGCATACTTCCTTATTCACTAGTTTTAAAAGGAAGTGTCCCTCAATGACTTGGTACCTGGATTTTTCTATCCTTCTCTTTTTCATCTCATGTTGCAGTGCCTCCAAATGGACTCCAATTGGTGGGGCCCTGGGGCTGCTGGGGTTTTCAGGGGTCTCTGTGCAGAATCCTACAAAAATCAAACAGTCTGCCTGTCTTTAGCTAGTTAGTTCAAGGGGATTTCTGTAAATGGAGTTTCCTTAAAGCAGGGTCCACCCAGCCATTATTACCCAAAAGCTATCAGAGGCCTCATTGGGAAGAACACTGAACTGGATGAATGAGGTGGTGTAATTGGTCCCTGATCCAGCCTCAAATCCCACAGCAGGAAAGGGGGGCCTTTCATCCGCCGGCAGCCCCGCCTCCTCACCCTCCCTTGCTGGGAGACACCGCCGGCAGTGCAGTCAGGGGAGCCCAGCTCAGAGTAGAGGAGCAGGCAGGCGAGATCTGAGGCCCTTTAAAGATCTTGCATCTAACAGAGGAGGCTTTCCTCTAACAGGCAAAAGACAGATGCTCTGCAGGCCTGGAGAGAGACATCAGAGAGGGGGCAGTCCTCTGTGAAGAGGACATTTGAGGATGAAGCAAGGAGTGGAGGCATGCCAGGAAATGCTGCGACTCCCTGTGGGTCACCAGGCCCAGGCTGACAGCCTGGCCATAGAATCTAAGAATCCCAGAAAGGCTGAGCCAGAAAGGGGCTCTCATTGTGCACTTGTCCCCAGAGGCAAAGGGGTTGGCATGGGTCACACAGTAGGTTAGTGGTCAAGCTGGGCAGAGCCTCCTAAATAGTAAAGACCCAGGCCGAGTTTCTATGGAAGACTTTTCTCTCTTGTTCCTGCTTTCAGATTTCAGTCTCCAGCTGTACAGAGCTGAGAAGCGTATCCAGCTCAATACCACTGATAACCCAATATTAGCAGAGAGACCCAACGCCCTCTCTCCCACTGGGTGATCTCCTGCTATTCTTGCCTCTCTCCAGAGCATCTGCTCACTCTTTCAAACCTCCCCAATCCAGACCCCTTTTTGTCAGTTTTGCTCTGATCTCATGGTCCTGTTGCTTTCTGCTTGGGGCCACTTAATGCCTAAGCATAATCCAACACATTGGATAGAGGGGGCCAGCTCTGGGCTTTGTCCCAAGCACCTGAAGGAAGACACTTCAAGGTGTGCCTTATGTCATGGGGCTGCTCCTGAGCATTGCTCTTAATCCCTGAATTCTCTGACAGTGGTCACTACAGACAGCCTCTGATGGCTGCTGAAGCCAGCTCTGGGGGTCACTGGCCATCACACACATACTTCACACTCTACACTTGCATTGATTACAGTTTCCACCCAGAATAAAGCCCAGGCTCCTCAACGAGCCTCACGATGCCCTTCACACTAGAGACTACTCTGCTTTTTAGCTGCAGCCCATGCAGTGTGGACTTAAACTCTGGGATCAAAGTCAACTTTTGGAGCCGAGGCTGCCAATGCCTGGGAACCTGTGTCCACACCATTCACCCTGTCTGGACTTCTCTTTCTGGCACCACCCCCTTCATCATCTGATTTCCATTCCTGCAAGACTCCTCACCCAGGGGACAGATGGCAGAGCCTCTTGGTCAACACACTCACTCTAAATAAGAACTCTGAAAGGCAAACCCTCCATTTTGAGGACAGAGCCAGGACTCCAGTCTCAGTTCTTCTGACCTCAAGACACTGCTCATTTGCAAAAAACCTGTTGTCCCAACTCAAACATCTCTTCCAGATCTGTCACATTGTCCATGAATGGGGGTTTTGAGGCTTTCTGAGCTGCCCTGGCTGGTGCTCTCTCACCACCCAGGCACTTGGTGGAAAGGTTGTCCATGCTCTTCAGGATTTTTTTTCTTCTTTAAAAAACTTTTCTTCTATCAATATTTGATGAGGGTAATTTCAAAGACTTATTTAGTATGATCTGCACATAAGGAGTCCTTCTGAGTATTTATCACGCTCGGGGTATAATTACATTCAAATCCTGAGACACTGTTGCTAGGTTACTGTTGCTCGAGGTTCCTCTGACTTCCATGCTCCGCCTCCCCCTTGTGATTTTAGGGGCAGGGGACTGGCAGAGTAGGGCTTATGATTACCCTTAATAGAGGAGAGACTCTCATATGCGGAGGGGGTGGGGAAAGAGAAAGAGAGAGAATGAGAGAGAGAGTGTGTCAGAGAGCATGTGTGCATGCAGGGGAACATCGCACACCTCCCCAGGTGGATCTGGAGGTGCAGATCACGTGGAGTTCTTGCAAGCAAGATTAAAGAGGCAGGGAAGGGATAAAGAGGGTAGTTCTGCCTTGAGAGATTCCCTGGAGAAATCATCTCTGAGCCTTCCCTTCCGACAGATACTGAGTTCTTTCGGAGAACTGAGCATGCATCCTGTATCCTCCAAGGGTCCTAGGAGGAGTTCTGTTCTGACAGCAAGAGGCTGCCCTTGTCCAAGGACACAGGCAGCTTCTGAGGGGAAAAGCACCTGCCTTCCAACTGAAGAGAACTGGTTTCCCAGTTGAAGGGAAACATCAGCATGAAGGAAGGCCAACCACCTTCCTCTTTCAGTTCCCCCACACTCAGTATAGTCACTTGTATAAACTGGCAGAGGCTTGCTGGAGTCTTGAACCTGAGCTGTCTGCCCCACAAGCAGTGGCAGGAGGCCCCTCTTTCGGGCCTCACATTAACAAAAGTTCTCAAATACAGACTTTTTATGTTATTTCCAAAAAGGCTAAATGCACAGTCATTGCATTGTTTTTTTTTTCTTGCCACAGTTAGAGTCTTGTTACACATAAGCCTCTAAAACATACCACATATATATAACTCTGTTTGGCATTCACATTCATTTTCAATCAACTGGGACCTCTCAACATAGGAAGCGGATTGTGCCCCTGTCTGCCTCTGAAATCGCAGTTAAATTTCTCCCTGTGTACACCTGGCACCTTGCAGTAGATTGGTAATCCATGGGTGCTGCCTTTGTGGCTGCACATTGATTAATGGCTGGTCAGGCTGAATGGACACATTTGTGTTTAATGTACTACTGAGTCAGCACCACTGGACTTGGGGGAGAAAATAAGGAAATAAAACCCAAGCAGATGAGTTCAGGATGGAATTTAGGATTGAATTTGCATTTCCTGACTCTGCTACCCAATCTATTTCCCATTGGCCTTTAGAAATGTGCTAGATTGAATTGTTTCTTATTGCAAATTTTAAGTAAGGTGGATGATACAGTAAGCATTACTTGCCACAATCCTCTGGGTCTAGCTGCAAATACACTTTTAAACTGCAGAGCAATTTCCCCAGTCATCATGGAGCAATAATTGCTATTAAAAAGAATATATACCCACGTATGTACACACAATGTTTGTAGCTCATCAGCGGGGTATCGATTGTTGTCAATTTTTAATTCACAAAATAATTAAAGACTTAGCATCTGTTCAAAATATTTACAAACAAATTCTTAGTGTTTATTTTCAAAACCACAAGCAAGATCTGGACATAATTCTTTGAGACATCAGCCAGGTACAACACATTTTATTTTGAAAGTAAAATTTCTAAGCCTCCATGTCAAGGGATGCTGTGGAGGGTAGGTTTTTCCAATTGTTGAGAAGGTTAGCTAAACTGGTGAAGGCTGATTCTGTACAAAATGGCGAAAATTCCTGAATTCTTGTAAATGATACCAGAGAGTGAGAAGGCAAGGCAACACTGATTAATTACTGGATTCTTTGTTTTAAAGAGTCATACATCTGATCCTGTATTTGTCAACTGGCTTATTACCAGCTAGGAGAAGAGTCACTTCTGGTGTTGCTGACCCTGACTCAATCTCCACTCAGGAGGTCTTCCCAGTTTTGTGAGAGAAAGTAAAGAAATACAGAAATAACCATCAGTATCATCCAGGAAAATAGAACTCAGACCAGAGAGTTCAAGTGAGGGAGTTTGCTTTGGGAGAATAGTTACAGTGGGGTTGAAAGAACTGAAAACAGAGGATAATCAAGCAACCTAGAGATTAATAGGAGAAACCATTGCCACCCCAGGCTGGTGAGGCAAAGGGAGGAGACTAGTGACTGGATTCCAGAAGCTGGGGCTACCTGGTAGGAGCTGTAGCCGGGTGGATGCAGCTCTTACCAGTGTTGGCCCTTCCCAAAGCGGAAGGGGAAGGAAATTCCCTGGATTTTTCCTTTCCATTGCTTTTCAAGCTCTGGCCCATGCCTCCCACAGGCAGACCCTACCTAGAAATCAGTGGGCACGTGCATGAGGGAAATGTGGTTTGTAGTGTGAGGCTTCTTAGGCAAAGAGCGGTTGAGTGGTGGAGACAGCAATAGATGTAGGGTAAACTGGCAATTGATTGGCTCACCAACTCAAGCATAGTGCCAGATGTGAAGGAGACAAAATAGGAACCAAGCCTAGAAAAGGGAGTGGATACTCCCATGAGGAAATCAAGGAAGGCTCTCTAGAAGGGGCAACACCTGAATGGGCCTTGAAGGATAAAAAGAATCTCATCAATGAAAGTAAGGGTGGGAGATGGAAAGAACTGTCAACCCTCAGCTGCAACTGGAGGTAACATCCAATATAAGGGAGAAATTGTTTTGAGATAGCAGGAGGTAGAATCAGAACCCATGGAGTATGTGGATGCCACAGGTTGGGTTGCCACAGGTTGGGTTGTTCAGGAAGCTGACTCGTTAGAGATGGGCGTGCAGGGAACTTATGAGGGTCTGCTCTCAGGATCACTACAGATAAGGAAAAAGGAAGGGAGCAAAACTGGACAGAGAGAGGAATTGGACTGTGAAAGTCACAGCTGGGGCCTTAGCCAACCTTATGGGGAGCTCTGGAGCTGGGATACCCTTCAGAATTGTCCTGAGTTGGAACAAAGAAGCTGAGCCTTTATATCTTTGCACTGACCAGTCACTGGGTGCAGGCTACCCCATGAAGAGGGACAATTCTCTTGCATAAAGATGAATTCTCAATGAGGGCAGACAGCCCCAAGGACATTTCCAACAGCAGGGGAAATGATGTTCTTCAGTCCTGGTTGGCCAACATAGCAGTGTCCATTAGAAGTGGTCAAGGTAAAAGAAGGAAAATAATGCTACTAGAGTACCTACTCTTCATCTCACTTCACACGTGTCATTTACTTCCAGACAACACCCTGCAAAGTCAATATCACTAGCCTCACTTTAAAGTTTTTTATCTGTATATTTACTTTTAAAAAAAATTTTTATTCTATTTTTTTCATTACCATTTAGTCCTCTTATACTCTTCTCCATCCCCACAATCACCACACTGCAGATAAGGAAGCTGAGACTCAGAGAAAGCAACCTGCCCAGTGTCCTCAGTCCAGAAGTAATAGAGTCAGGATTTAAGCCCACATCAGTCTGACCTTATGCTCACAAGGCCAGTCAGAACTCTTGTGGTGGGGAGACTCTTATCTCTGTAGAGGAGTGAGGACATGTCTGAGAGTGAGGGACCAGTGGTGAGATGGAGGAAGATGGATGGTTTTTAGAAATTTGAAAAAAAATCGGAAATAACTATGTAGTGGAATGTGATAGCAACAGAGAGGGCCCAGAGAGAGGTAAGATTACACAAACGTGTTCTGGCCCATAATGGACTTTTTCATTCTGTTTGGCCATTTTGTAAACCAAACCCTGTTATTTGTGTTGAAGAATTTCTCATCTTATGAGCCCAGATGGCAAAAGTGGAAAATGGCAGGTTGTCACTTTACAAGCCTTCCCTGCAGTCTGGTGGGGCCTATGACACAGGCTCCATGGCTCACTCACATCCACCCAGCTTTGATGCACACAGGTGGTAGGGAACACCGACTTCAAGGAAGCTGCTCTGGTGGTGGCAGGACTCATGGTCTTGTGCAGCCCAGAGCTGGAAGAGGGTGGGTGGCTGGCAGCACAAGGGTTTGGGGATGGCAGTGGGACCTTGGTGGTCAGTTTGGCAGCATAATTTTGAGCACATTTCAAACGTTGTTCCTAGGTGGATAGTCCACCTCTCCACCTAGGATAAAGTGTGGCTCTTTAGCTCACCTGCCAATTCTGTGTGTGAGCCAGTATCTTAGAAAAACATTATCATAACATAATTTCACAAATATTACAAAAATAATAAACCCATAACCCTTCACCCAGATTTCCAAAATGCTAACATTTTACCATACCTGTGCTCTCTTTCTGTTATACCCTCTCTTATCTTTCTATCTGTGCAAAGATAGTTTGATACAGTCCCATTAGTTTATGTTTTCTTTTTTTCCCTTGCATGAGGAGACATCAGAAAAAATATTGCTACAACAAATGTTCAAAATTTTACTGCCTACGTTTTCTTCTAGAATTTATATGGTTTTGAGTCTAACATTTAGGCCTTTAATCCATTTTGAGTTTATTCTTGTGAATTGCATTGAATCTATAGATTGTTTTGGGTGGGATGGGCATTTTAATGATGTTAATTCTTCCAATCCATGAATACTGTTATACGTCTACTTATTTATATCTTCTTCAGTTTCTTTCTTCAATGTTTTATAATTTTCTGAGTACAGATCTTTTACATCCTTGGTTAAATTTATTCCTAAGCTTGTCATTCTTTTTGAAACCATTATTAATGGAATTTTCTCCTTCTTTTTTGTTTAATCTTCCTTTTTGAGAGTTTATTATCGGTGTACAAAAATGCAACTGAATTCTGGGTATTTATTTGTATCCTGCTATTTTACTGAATTTATTTATCAGTGTAATAGTTTTTGGTGGAACCTTTAGGTTTCTCTATATACAGTATCATGCCATCTGCAAATAATGACAGTTTTACTCATTCCTTTCCAATGTGAATGCCTTTTATTTCTTCTCCTCTGATTGCTATGGCTAGGACTTCTAGTACTGTGTTGAATAAAACTGGTAAAAGGGGACATCCCTGTCTTGCTCCTAATCTGAAGGAGAACACTTGTAGTTTTTGCCCATTGAGTATGATGGCTGTGGATATGTCATACACAACCTTTATACATTGAGGCATGTTTCCTCTATGCCCACTTTCCTGAGAGTTTTTATCATAACTGGGTGCTGAATTTTATCAAATGCTTTTTCTGCATCTATTAATATGATCATGTGATTTTTATCCTTCATTTCATTTATGTGGTATATTACATTTATTGATTTGTGGGTATTGTACCAACCTTGCATGCCCAAATAAATCCCACTCGATCATGTTGTATGATCTTTTTAATATATTGCTGGATCTGGTTTGCTAACATTTTGTTGAGGATTTTAGCACCTATTCTCATCAAGGACATTGGCCTGTATTTCTCTTTCTTTGTAGTGTTTTTATCTGGTTTTGGAATTGGATAATACTGGCTTTGTAAAATGAATTTGGAAGTCTTCCCTCCTCTTGAATTTTTTGGACTAGTTTGAGAAAGGTTGGTTTTAGTTCTTTGAGTGTTTATTAAAATTCACGTGTGAAACCATTCAGTACAGGACTTTTGTTTCTTTGAAGTGTTTTTTTTTTTTTTTAAGATTTTATTTATTTATTTTTAGAGAGGGAAGAGAGGGAGAGAGAGAGAGAGAGAGAGAGAGAGAGACATCAGTGTGCGGTTGCTGAGAGACATGGCCTGCAACCTAGGCATGTGCCCTGACTGGGAATCGAACCTGCGATGCCTGGTTTGCAGCCTGCGCTCAATCCACTGAGCTACACCAGCCAGGGCAGGGAGTGTTTTGATTATTGCTTCAATTTCTTTAGTTGTAATCTGTCTATTCAGATTTTCTGTTTCTTCCTGATTCAGTTTTGGAAGATTGTGTGTTTCTAAGGATTTATCCATTTCTTCCAGATTGTCCAATTTGTTGGCAAAGAGTTATTTGTAATATTTTCTAACCATCCTTTGTATTTCTCTGAATTTATTTATCAGTGTAATAGTGTTTTTGGTGGAATCTTTGGTGCCAGTTGTTACTTGCCCTCTTTCGTTCCTGATTTTATTTATTTGGGCCTTCTCTTTTTTTCTTGATGAGTTTGGGTAAAGATTTGTCGATCTTGGTTATCATTTCAAAGAACCAGTTCTTGTTTTCATTTATCTTTTGCATTGTTTTGTATTCTTATTTCATTCATTTTTCCTGATATTTATTATTTCCTTTTTTCTACTCACTTGGGCTTTGTTGTTATTTTTCTAGTTCCTTAACTTTTATTAATTTTTAAGGCAATATTCTATTCAAGTATTTTATTACCTACACAGCACCAAATTGATGTAAGCTCATCCTTGTAGTTTGTGCCAAGATGAGGTCCATGCTGGTGAGGAAAATGCCTGAATGGGGCACTGTTCCAGGGACTAACTATCAAATAGAAATGGACCCCTAGAAGCAACAGGTAAACTGAGAGGGAGCAGAGGCAAGTGAGAAATGTTGAGGAATGAGGTGTTGAATACAGTGTTCAATATCTAGCCCTCAGGTGATGCTTTTATGTCTCAGTTTTTCATACATACACACCTGTGTTCCATGGCTGCAAAATTATTTTAAAAAGCATATTTATTATTTCCTCTATGAAACAGTGAGAGTGATGCATGGCAGAGACATTAGTGGGAATGAATACTCTGTGAGCACTAACTGTGTGCCCAGGACTATACTTGTGTGGTAGATTGAATTCTCCCTGTTATTTGGTAATATGTGATTAAGTGCTCAGCTCTTGAATAAGTTTCTTCATCCATAAAATGGGGATAGTGATAATGCACAGTTCATAGGCATAGAGTAGGGAGTAAACGAAACATCCAGTGTAAGGTGTTCAGCACTGGTGCTCAGCCCACCATTAACACATAAATGTTGGCTATGAGTATGATTGGATTAGACACTGTGCTTGAGGTCACTCAGCCATGAGAAATAAAATAGGGATTGAGGCCATGCCTGTATTTTCCAAGGTAACATTCTCCTCCATGTGAAGTACAGAGAAATAAGGACTAGCAGTGGGGGCTTGGACTGGATATCAAATGCCCATTTCACAGATGAGAAAGCCAAGGGATAGGGGAGAGCTTTGACCACCCCTAGGTCAGTGCTGGCTCTGATCTAACATTCATTCTCTTTTGCCAGGTTCCACCATCACTTCCACTGTGCTACACATGGAGCCCAGGGAGGTGGGCAGAGAGCTCATAACTCGGTAATTGCCTGGTGGATTTTATAGGACCATATAACAGTGTGCTGTGTAAACATTTATGAGTATTTATTTTACAATGTCTACTGAAACCATTAACAGTTTTGTTAGCCATATTCAAAGGCCATTAGAGTCTTGCCTTCCCTCCTAAGATCTATTTTATCTCTAGATTTTAAGTAAAAGTTTACAAAAATATTGCATTTTCACCCCAAGGTGGAAAGATATTCTCAGTGGTTCACAGATACTGATGGAATTAAGAAGCCATGGTCAACTATTTATCTTTTTCAATTCTCTGCTGGCTGTAAGGAAACAAATGGAGATTACCAGACCATTCAGCCCATAATATTTATTACTTATCTTTGAAAACTGAGTTCTGCCCTCAGAGTTGACCTCCAAGTGACCTCATGCTTTCTGAGATGGTACTTCCATTTTGGATTTCATAATTTCTAGCAGGTAAGAGCTTTAGCATGTGGTACCAAGAAAGATAAAAATAGAATTTCTAGTTCCTTTGAAATAAGTGGTTGAACATTATAGGTGACCATACCTGACAAAATTAGGATACTGTCTTTAATGTAAACTGCATGATAAAGGCTCAGATTTGTTTATCAGACTTTTTAGGAAAAATACTACTGTAAGCTCAAGTTGTTAAGAGAACTACTGTGCTTGAGTGAGTGATCACTACCAAGAAGTGATCAGGTAAAGAAACCAGTATCTTGGATTTTTTCTCTATCTGGTATGCAAGCTGAGGACATGGATGATATATTTTCTCAGTGCTGAGGCATGTCATGGATCTTACCTGATTAAAACAAATGCACAATTTGCACACTGATTGATTTCCTCAATAATGCACAAGAAAATATCCTAAAAGAGATGCACAAAGGGCCTGAATCCTCCTTGTCTGGGATACACATTGTTTGTTCCTTATAGATAGAGTTGATCCCCCTGAGTTCATGGCCCACTCCTCATTATTGGTGCCTGCTAAGCCCTTGTCTCCTTTTATTTATTTTTCCCTTTTATTTTATCACTTTCCCATTCCCACTCTTCCCATAGGCAACTGTAGTTTTGCATTTGATATCTATCTTTTTTACTTACATATGTTTTTATAAAATGTTTACTATTTTGCTGAATGCATCTTTAATGTGTGTAAGTGGTATTATATTGCATAATCTCCTTTTATTTCTCTCTCTTCCCACTACACACTATGTTTTTAAGATTCCCTTATGTTACTGTGCTTAAATCTAATCTGTAGCTTCTAATTGCTGCATGATGATCTATTTGGATTTTGTGTGAAAGTGTAAATAAGCTATTTTGAGGAAGAGATCTAGATGAACTTCAGGAAAATAATCCTGCAGATTCTGGGGGAAACAGACTAAAGTCAATGGGGGATGTGACAGCTAGGAAGCAACTTCAGTCATCCAAATGAGAGTAACTTGGGCCTAGTATTGTGTATGGAATAGAAGGTGTGTATGCGTGTTAGATCTATTTAGAGGTAGATTAGATGTATTTTGACTGTGTATGGCATAAAAGGAGTGAAGAGGAGAAGGAGTCAAAGATAATGTTAGGCTTTTGAGCCTGGAGATGGCCTGGTTTCAAGTACTAATGACAGAAACTGAAACACAATAGAAAGAGTGGGTCTGGTGGGGACAAGGAGGGGAGAATAACATGGTGTCAAACTTAGACAGTCATTTGTTCATTCACTCAATATTTATTGAGTATCTATTATATGCCCAGCATTGAACTAGCCTGCTAGGGAAACAGGGCAGGAGTGGGACATTTAGCCATCTACACATTCATTGAGTGGAAGACAGCCATTAATAAAAGATCACAAAAATAAAACCATCACTGAAAATTATCACAAGGGCCCTGGAAAGATGAAGATCTCAGATTTAGGAAGAAAATCAGGAGAGTGTTCTCTGAAGCCATCACATGTCAGCTAAAACCTGGGTAAGCAGAGGTTACCTGGGTGACAAATGATGGGAAAGGCATTTTGCACTGAGGAACAGCATGAGCACCTTGACGTGGAAAAATGCTTGGCACATGTGAGGTTCTGGGAGACAGCCAGGGTGGCTGAGGGGCAGGGAGCAAGGGAAGGCCTGGCATAGGCTAGATTCTACAGCATCTCCTAGGCCATGTCCAGCTTTTGAACTTTAACCTAAGAGAAACATGAAATATTTAGCAGTGTTAATCAAGGACTTCCATGCTCAGCTGTGAAGTTTAAAACATGTCTGTGTGAAGATTTTAGAGAGGGAATGTGGAAGGGTAGGAAGGATTTGGGGGGCAGGAGGCTGTGTTTAGGCACAGGGGTGTCATGTGGAAAGTCCTAGAGGTAGTGTAAGGTTTTCTTAGACCCCACTGAGGAATAAGTGCCAATTAGCCACAAAAATAGGCGGAAGAGCTTTATTTTGAGGTTTGTGCTCCCAGGCGAAACCTTCTCTGCCCTCACTGAGGGAGAGGAAGAGAGCTAAGAAAGTTTTGCACCGGGGAAGACAGAGAGGGGGTTTTATATGGCTTGACTTCCTACCGGAGCCAAGGATTGGTTCTTGATGAACAAAGAAGAAGCCACATATCATTGGTGGTTCCTTGTCTGACATCAGCACCTCTTCTGGGTCAGAGTTCAGCCGCCATCTTGGCTTGTAGTCCAGACACCATCTTTGTAGTCCAAACACTATAATTGAAATTTTTGTCTTACCCTGCCCAACCTAACAGGTAGGAAATAGCTCGTTCTGTGGAAGAAACTGAAAAAAGTGAGTGGAAGAAACTGAAAAAAGTGAGTGTAGCTAAGTGTGGAGAATGAGGGGAAGAACAGGCAGAGTGGTGATACACTTCAGACCACAGCAGGGCTTGTTGGCTTGTAGACTTAAAAATATATCAGAAAGAATTTATTTGGGAAAAAGAAAGAGTTGTGACCATTTGCATGCATACCTGGCTAGCCATGTGCACACTCTGGCCTGCATGCCAGAATGGAGGGGTATTTTATGGAAGGGAAAAGGGCAAAACGGGAAGGGGAAGTTAGAACCATTGAGCTCTATTACAAATATAGGACTCATTCTGTAGAGTTCCTGCATGTAAGGTTTCTGTGATTGTGTAGAGCATGAGAACTTCCATAAGCCCTAGTTCTTCTCATAGACCCCATCCCCAATTGATTGTTTCCTTAAAGTTCCAGTTAGTTTTTATAAGGCCACACTATGGAGTGTGGACACTACCCTAACATGAAGACATTGGGGGGATAACATCTCATGTAGGCTGCTCTACGGAGCCCAGATCAGAAATTAAGTAGGAGACATACGGGAAAGTTTGCAGTTTTTTAGATGAGGGGTAGGGTGGCTTGGTTTGGGGATGGCAAAGAAGATGGGGAGAGGAAGATTGGTTTCAGAGGTTTTGAGGTCAAGTTAACTAGGCTTAATGATGAATTAAAATGGTGGAGGCATGGGACTATGTGTCAATGGTGGCAGACTGAGCTTGAGCTGCTTGTCAGAGATGCAAATACAGATGTCCAGGGGTCACTTGGATATGACACTCTGATATGTAAGAGATGGTATAGAGGCCATGAGATCGATTCCAGAATCACTGTGCTATGGGTAAAGGAAACCATGAGAGTAGTTGGGGTCATCAAAGAAGATCGGGTAGGGACATAAATTGAGAAATGCCTATTTGGAAAGCATATCTTTATTGGAGATTTTAAATTTTGTTATTCATTTTGAGATGTTAAAAATGCAATAGCAAGTGGAGAAAAATATAGTGTAATCTCATATTCTCATCATCATGAATATATTTGGTATGATCTGCTACTTTAGAATAAAAAAGAAATGAAACATTACAATCCCAACTCCCCATTTCCTGGCAAACACACTCATGAGTCTGGTGGCGGGATACTTTTTTGAGATACAGAGTCAGCTTTTCCTTTGTGTTTTTCCATCCCTGATTCAGGCAGGTCACAGAGTCTTGTTTCTGTGCCTCAGGAGGCAGGGCTCTGGATGTTTATGAGGTCAAGGCTGTCTGAGGAAGATGGAGATAGTAGAAACAAGGAGGATTTGCCTAAAGACAGTTCCCTGGGCAAGTTTTGTTGTCCTGGAGTGGAGCAGTCGAGTCCTTTACCCTGTCCCTGGCAGTACTTGGAGTACTGGCAGGCTGTCACAGAGGGCAGCCCATGATTCTTGAGCCATGCTACCCCTGCCAAAGCTTTCCCTGTGCAAGCTTGGTGGGGAAAGAGCAGGGCCACACATGGCCCCAATGCCTGAGGCAGTGGAATTCTCCATGGTAATCTAGAGTGGAGCAATGTCCTATATAGGCTTCCTATATGTCTTGGCTCTGGGTCCTACCTAGAACCATGGCACAACCAGGGGGTGGAGAGGAAGCCCAAGAATGACTGGTGCTGAAATTTTCACCAACTCAGTAGAATGAGAGCTCAGGGTTGAAACCCAGGTAATTAATAGAAAATAAGGAAAAGAAATTATGTTTATGGACAGAAATTCATAACCAGTGTAAGTCTATTTAATGAGAGGACACTCTGATGGAGCCTGAGCAGTAGGAGGACAAGAGCCAGAATCTCCTAGAGAAGAGGAAGCTCCAAAGGAGAGAGTGGTCAGCTGCATCATGAGGCAGAAAAGCTTGAGGGAGAGCCCCCAGAGGGGAAGGGTAAAGGTACGAGAAGCCTTTGAGAAAACAGAGGGCAAGTGTTAAGGAACTGAGAAGAGAATAGGAAACGAAACGTGTGCAGACTCCATTTAAGAAGCTTGTTAGTGAAGAGAAGGGAAGAGAAAGGAGATTTAAGTTTTTTGTTTGTTTTGCTTGGGGCTAGGAGAGACTTGAGGCTATCTCAGTCCTGGGTTGGAAGGAGAAGCAGAAGAGTCTGAACACAAAAAGGTGAGGAGAATAAGGGTACAAATTGGCAGTTACAAAATTGTCATGGGGAAGTACAATACAGAATAGAGAATACAGTTGGTAATATGGTTATAACTCTGTATGGTGCCGGGAGGGGTACTAAATTTATCGAGGGATTATTTGTCAGTTATAGAAATGTCTAACCACTATGATCTACACCTGAAACTTAATATAATATTGAATTTTAACTGTAATTGAAAAGATAAAAGAATAACTTAAAAAAAAGAAGAAGAAAGATAGAGTAGATAATTGGTGGAGGGAGGTGCCTGAGCTTATGGCAGACAAGATACACAGAAGAAGGGGCTGGCCCTGTATGGAGATGGCACAGCCCTCTGGGTCTGCAAGATGGATGACCACATGGCTACTTATCAAGGGACTTTTGAGGTATAGAGAGGGCACTGAAGGAGCAAATGGTAGATGGCCTTGATTTTTATAATAAAGCATGGAGAAGGATCAATATCTGCTCCTCAAGGACTTGGGAATAATAGAAATGTTTTAAAGTCTATACAGAGAAGAACATAATAAGAAATCATTAAGGCTGAATATAAGTACAATCATAATAGTTACCATTACGACTGCATACACATGGCAGGCACTATTCCATGTCTACTATATAATAATTTGTATACTTAGTATAATTCTTAGACATTATTAGTATTGTTATCCCTACTTTGTTAATGAGGAAATAGAGGCTTAGAAAAGTTAAATGATGTAACCTCACTAAATAACATAGCCCTGTGGCCATTCAAAAAGGAAATAAAAGAGCTAGTCTACTGGACACCAAAGCCAGCCTTAACCCTTCGCTGTACTGGAGAAACAGCAGTGTAGGCCCTTAGGTTAAAGTTAATAAGCTGAATCATAGGACGTCCTCCAGCAGCTTGGGGTCAGGAGGATTGTTGGATGCTGGATGACTGGTTTAGAATTTCCCTGACACTCTGATCTCAAAACATCTGGATGAAGATATGAGTGTGATGAATGTGGGACCCGTCCCAGGTACTTCAGAGAGAGACCTGACAGTCTGACAGAATAAAGAATGTGAAGAAGTCAAAGAACTGGAAGCCACAGATGAGAGTGGATTTCAGAGTTCACCTGTGTATAGGTAGAATCTGAAGCCGTGAGGCTGACAAGGTTGCCCAGGGAGAGAGGAAGAAGGGACTTGAGATCAGGTCTGGAGGAATTCCAGTATGAAGAAGTCACTAAAAAGAGGAGAAACTTTTCAAGGAGATGGAGAGTGTATTGTTAGGAAGTCTAGGAGTGGGTCAGTAGGGATAATAGTGGGTATCAAGAAGTGGGGAGTGCCCAACACTGAGATCTTGGCAAGGGCAGTGAGATGAGCTTTGAAACATGCCCATGGGATTTGGGATATGGAGGTCCCTGGTGACTCAAGCAAGAGCTGTTTCAGTGGAAGCATGGGGACTTACTCCAGCCAGGAATAGGTTGAGGAGTATGAAGAGTGAGGAGCTGTAAATAGGAAGCATGAAGCAACCTTTTCAGAGAGTTGGGCTTAAAGGGTAAAGAGAGGCAATAGCAGGAGAGTATGCAAGGTTGAGAGAAGGCAGTTTAAAATGGAAAAGACGTATGGGTGCTTAAATGTCATGGGGAGAAATCCACTTGAGAGGGAGCTAGAAAAAGAAGGGCCTGTGGATAATGCACATTTCCTGACAAGGCAGGAGAAGATGGGTCTTTAGCCATGTGGATGAACCAGCCTTGATTGGTAGGAGGCAGAAAAGGCCAAGGAACAGGAGGGAGGGGGTGGACCTGTGTGCTTGTTGGTGGGTGGGTGAGAGAGTTCCATGTAACAGACTCAGTGTTCCTTGAGAAATAGAAGGCAGGATTGTAAGCCAAAGAGTGAGGAAAGAAGTGGGGGAGTCAGAGGTTTGAGGAGGGAAGATCAGGTCAGAAACATGTTTATAGCATGGATAAGAGAAACGTGGTATGCCTGCTGGGCAGTGTTCAGACTCCATCTGAGAACCATTGTCATGAATACATGGTGAAATTGATCTTCATCATTGTGGTAGTTTCTCAATAAAACTCAGCAGCTTGTGCTCTGCTCCAGAACACAGGGAGTTGCGTCCATTCAGAATTAGCTTTTTGTAAGATAGGCGTGATAAAAAGGCAGAGTGGCAGGGGAGTTTAGAGTTCTGAAAAAAGTGTTATGGAGTGATGGGTTATAAGATCTAGGTTTGATAAGTAGGAGAATGACGAAAGAAACCAGCTGATGGAATGCCAAAGAGAGTGAAGGGGATTAACTGACCATAGGTCCAAGGAGGTGAACAAACCATATGGGGAATGTTGGCCAATCTAGCTGGGCAGGAAGTTGAAACCTATGCACAAAATAAATCATGATAGCAAGATTTAGGTGGTTTTGGAAGGAAGTTACAAATGTGTAATAGAGAAGAACATCACTGAGGATGAGGAGGTCAAGAGACTGAGGGGTAAGGTGTAAGGGGTAAGAGACTGAGGTGTTAAATGGTCATCCATGTGACCCTGAAGTCACACAATTCAAGGCCAAAGGCATCTATGAATGAGGATGGTAGGAGAACAGCTGCACTGAAAAGGGGGAGCAGGCAGTACCTCCAATAGCCCTAAGCAGGATTGTATGCCCAGGTGGAAAAAATTGAGGGTATGCATTTACCTGAAATGCCACAACTTGAGATTCCTTTTCTGACTTTGCTGTCTCCTTTAGGGTGCAAGTGTTCTGAGGAGGAATAATAACACAAGCCTTGTGAATCATTTACTCTTTGGTATAGACAAGTTTCTTAGTAGTTTACAGAGAATACTTTTTGGCCAAGAGAACTAAAAAGGCATATGGAGTGAGAGGAAAAGGGTAAGCCTAGAAAATGTCATCATAGTCTTCGGAGCCAACACAGGGCACATGGCTCAGTGTACCAGGGAAGTAGTGATCAGGCAGGTGCAGCTCCACTGGCTCACAGCAGCTCTTGTGGACAAGCAGGAGGCACTATGAGACTTGGTTCAGGGCTTTCTAACTCCTTGGCTGGACTAGTGTGAATGAAATGTGAGCAGAGATCCTGGACAACTCAAATGGACTACAATTTGTCATAATAAAGATAATTTCTAGGCTACTGACCCCATGGCTATAGACTCTAATTGAAAACGTAGGAATGTATGGACTTGGTTATTAAATGAGGTCACCTCTCATTATGGGAAGCCAAACACATTCACATATTTTGAGAAGCATATCATATTGTACTTGTAATGTTCATCTATTCATCCATCCATCCATCCATCCATCTATCCATCCAAAACCAAACATTTGTTGATTAATTTCTACATGCAGGCTTTTTGGTGAGGAATATGCAAAGATATGGGTAAGAAATGATCATCATCTGGGCAAAGGAGAGAAAGCTAAGTTAGACAACTAATTAAAATGCTATTTGACAACCCAATTAAAAAATGGGCGAAGGACCTGAGCAGACACTTCTCCAAGGAGGACATACAGAGGGCCCAGAGACATATGAAAGGATGCTTAGCATCATTAATCATCAGAGAGATGCAAATTAAAACCACAATGAGATACCACTTCACACATGTCAGAATGGCTATCATAAACAAATCAACAAACAAGTGTTGGAGAGGATGTGGAGAAAAGGGAACCCTAGTGCACTGTTGGTGGGAATGCAGACTGGTGTAGCCACTATGGAAAACCACATGGAATTTCCTCAGAAAACTAAAAATGGAACTGCCTTTTGACCCAGAAATTTCACTGCTGGGATTATATCCTAAGAACCCTGAAACACCATCCGCAAGAGCCTATGTACCTCAATGCTCACAGCAGCACAATTTACAATAACCAAGTGCTGGAAGCAACCTAGGTGGCCATCAGCAAATGAGTGGATCAAAAAAGTATGGTACATTTACACAATGGAATACTATGCAGCAGAAAGAAGGAGCTCCTACCCTTTAGGACAGCATGGATGGAACTGGAGAGCATTATGCTAAGTGAACTAAGCCAGATGGTGAAAGACAAATACCATAAGATCTCACCTTTAAGTGGAGCCTAATCAATAAAACAGACAAGCAAACAAAATATAACCAGAAATACTGAAATTAATAACAATCTGACAGTAACCAGAGGAGAGGTGGGAGTGAATAATGGGATGTGGGGGAGAAGGGATTTTAGGAACAGCTATAAAGGTCACATGGACAAAACCAAGGGGAGGAAGATGGGAATGGCTGGTGTAAGGGGGAGTGGTGGGGGAAAAATGCAGACAACTGTATGGAACAATTAAAATAAATAAATAAATAAAAATAAAAATAAAATGCTATTTGATAAATTTCATAATAGTGAATTTTAAAAAATAGCTGGGGAATATTGCAGAAGGAGTAAATGACTTTGAATACATTTTTTTTGTGTGTGTTTTCAATCAGGTACAGGTGAACTAAACCTAGTCCCAAATGTCCTAAACTAATCAGTGCCTGTTTAGGTGGGTAGTAAGGCATATGTGCCTTCTGAAAATTGCTAAGAATAAAGAAGGTTTCAGAAGGTCCTGACATCTGGGCAATTGTCCTGATGTTGGTATGAAGGAGATGTGTTTTGCTGTAGTTTTGAGGTAAAAAATATTCTAAATTATGTAATAGCAGGAGTATTTTGTGAGTTAGAGCACCTACACAGCAAAGAGAATCCAAGAAAAGTCATATAACTATAATTTTCCTTCTGCTTGGAAACTTTTCAAAGTGTCCTTGAGGCTGGAAGGGAAAGGATCCCAGAGAAGTCTCTATACTCTATATTTGGGCTATAGAGTCTGAGATTTCTACAGGGCTTGGAGCCCTGGGAGCTCTCCCACCACTTTCTCTTTTATTTATCTAAAACCATGGTTTTCAGCTTGATGTCACAGCACAAAGATGTGTGGCCACATCTTTAATAACAAAATAATTCATGTGCCCCCACAACAATAGTTTCAAAGTTATTTATATAACAATACAACTCTCACTCATATTTGAATTTTTTCCAGTGCCATGGATGGGGGGTGGATTTATAGCTCTAGGAGGAAATTATTCTGCCTGGTCTGCCACCCATCTTATTTTTACCACATCTTTCCTTCCACTACTAGAGCAGCCAATTATCAAGGATCACACAGGAAAGGTTCAGTTGGGGATTGAGTAGGTACCGTGATGCCTCTTCTCCGGGTGTAAATAGTTGATATCTCAGTGGTAGTGCTTATGATCCAGTCAGTCATGATTCTCTACAAAAAGAAAAGTTTTTTTAAAAAAGAAACCCATGTGCATTAATTAACTTTACCGCATAAGAGGTGAATAAGTTCAATGTCTCAATGGGGTCTAGAAAAAATAGAATGGTGAGGTACAGATTGCTGCCTTTGGACAGAAACTGTCATTAATTGCTGCTTGACCCAAGGTTTCCTCTTATCCTCCAGAAATCCTTTCAACACTCTTTCCACCTCCTGCTTGTCCATGACCCTCTGGCCCACGTTCCTTCTGGCAGGGATTTTGCTTAGGGTCTCACCATCTTTGAGTCTCTCCAAATCCCTTTCAGAGACAATTGACTTTTTGTTTCCTTTCCTTTTGTGGTCAGAGCACAAAGAAAATGAAAAGCTCTTGTGGTTCACAGTCTGGTTCCCTTCCAATCAGGTTGTGGTTACCTGATAACTGAGTCACTGACACAGGAAGTCTCTGCTCTCTGCCCCCTGCCCGGCTCCCTCTACCTGCTTGCTCTGCCTTTTCTGATGAATAGACCCCTCAGACACAAAAAAAGACTCAGCCTGTAGCCTGCAGTGTGCAGGATTGTACAGCTTTCTTCTGACAGCCCTTTTCTTAAAGAAGCCAAACTCTTTTGGCCTTTCCAAAATTAAAAATATAGCTTAAATATGCCAGAGCATGTGTTAAGCAGAGCTACATGGTAGTTTTCATATATCCAAGTTACTAATTTTCTGGGACCTGCCAACATTTCCATTTTAGGCTTGTAAGATTAGAAAGAATCATTTGAAAATATATCAAAATTTTAAATTTGCCATACAGGCCCTGAGTGAGGGTTGTCTAGGGTTGGACTGTGTGGTCCCTTGTCTATTTTTCTTTTCTTTCCACAGATTGCCACACTTTGTCCATTCACTGGAGGGTAGTATGTGTATAGGATAAACTCATAGCAGTCTACCGAATTTTAGTCAAGTACTAGAGTCAGAGAGAATGGAAGATGAAAAGACTACAAAACCATGGGCTAAAAGCAGGTGTTACTTACAGTCATATTGCTTGAAAGAAGCTATAAAGGGTATTGAGAGAGGAGTCAGGTGGTGCCTCTTTAGTGCTGCCCATGGAGGAAGACGTGAACTCCTGGAAAGTGTGATACGTCCTTACCCTGTGCTTAATCCCCTCTTGGACCCCCCCATGCATCAGTGCTTTTCCCATAACACACACACTCACACCTCCTCACACACACATAACATTCTCTCACTTCCATTCACCCCACTCACATACATAGATACACACACACTCAACACCCTCTCATATCCATAGTACCCTCTCACACCTACTTATACCCACTCACAATCACACATAGATGTGAACTCACTCAAACACACAAACACACAGTTATACACATACTCATATACACCTTCTCAGAACGTGATACAGAAGGCAGACATTTCACCCCACTGGGGCCTCAGTTTCCTCACCTGAAACATCAGGGATGTGGATCATGTGACCCTTAAGTTGCTCTCAGCCCCATTGTAAGCAGAGAGAGAATCTCTTATCCTCAGGATGTGTTCCTACCACTCCTGTACTGAGGGCTTCTTGAAAACCAAAGGTGCTGAAATGATTAAGGAGGGAACTGAGATGAAACAATGTCAGCCTTTTCAGTTAACAATTTTGTAACCTGCTGAGCTGGTCTGGCACTTTTAAATATGTTAATCAGGATAGCTTTTTGTTGATCTTCTTTGGACTTCCAAATACTTCCCCTTGGCATGGCCCCATCCCTCCTACTTTTACTGTCTGGCCAGGTGGAGTGACATTGGAGGCCAGGCCCACAGTCAGGGCCATTTGGTGATGATGAGGCTGCCACTCTGGCCACAAACACCAGAAGTGAGTCACCTTGCAGTGCTGACCTTGAAGGGAAAGATTATCCATGATTGCTTCTCAGCAGCACGTTTAAAGGCCCAAGATGCACATCAATCCCCTTGTCATACACCTTGCCACAGGCAATGCACATTCACACCTATTAATTACTTCATTTGGTTATTACAAGAGCTGTAAAAAGAAGAGAGTTCAAATATTCTTGTTGCAATTTTTGATAAGAGGTTAAGTGACTTGCCTTATGGTCACAGCTAATGAGGAGCAGGAGTGAGGCCACACAGGGATTTTCTTCTGATTGACAGACCCAGGCCTTTCCTGGAGTTTTGGTTATCTCTTAAAAATACAGATGGCTGCAACTCACCCTAGTGGTGAGGGGGCTCAGGGTCTCAGGATGGGAGGTGAGAAACTAGTTCATTAGCTGGATCCCCAGAGCATTCTGACACCACAGTTTTGGACATCCCAGATGTATGTTATCCAGAGGATGGGATTAGCTTGCTATGGTAAGGAAGTTGTAAGGTATGGAAAGGACATTGTGGTCTTAATGTTAAGGCCTGTCTTGAAATTATGTGTGACATTAGCCTTGCTCTCTAATCACTCTTAGTCTCCTCACCTATCATGAGGTAAATGAAGCCTGGGATAGCCCCTCTCTCTATACACACATGTTCCTGGGCATTAGCTCAGGGAGGCAATGTTTAGGAAAGTCCTCATTGTACATGTGAAGGGTTGTAATAGTTAGCTTTTGTTGTATAACAAACAGCCCCAATTTTTCACACACTCAATTCTTGCTGACTTTCTATGAGGACTGCAGGGATAGTTTTTGGCATAGCTATTGGGATAGTTTTGCTGGGCTCCCTATGAAGATTGAAGGGGATACACTCTCTGGGGCAGGTGGAAAGTAGAAACAAACAGGACAGAGCCCAGTCCTTCATGTATATTGACAACTTATGCTCAGATATGACCTACATCACATCCACACTCTCATCATTAGCCAGAGCAAGTCTCTTGGCTGAACCTTGGGGAATTACATAATTCTGCCTACAGGGAACAATGGCCTGGGTGGAGAGGTAGTAAACAGTTGGCAACACATAGTACAGTTTTGCAGAAGGGTTATTATATTGTCCACAGTTACAGAACTCATGAGCTTTAACTCCAGTCATTCAATCAAGTTTTCCATTGTCTGATTGAGTAATTATCTTCTTGTCTGTGTGGCTCAATTCCATCTTGGCCCTTTTGAGACTGTATCTGTCTCCATGTCTCTTGTGGACTCTTCCTCTTTTCCATCTTCTGCTCCAGAAGTGCTCACATCTCAAAGGAAAAGCTCTCAGGGACCATTCAATATAAATGCAAACAAAGAGAGGCAGCCATAAATCTCAGGGGCCTTCTTAAGTGCTTTGGCATGCCTATCACTCAGCGGGGCATGGGCAAATGCACTCATGCTTCTCTTCTTCAAGAAGGATACCTGCAAGGTGAGAGATCAGACAGAAAGGGAACTAGCATGTGGGCCCCATGGAGGAACTGAGTATAATTAAAGGAGGTCAGAGGCTTGCAAAGATTTCAATGAGAGGAAGAAAAATATTGTCAGCATGAGTTCTCCTGCCCACTGTTTCAGGGACAGATGATGAGGAGCAGGTCCTGTGCCTGGGATCCATAACACATGTGGTTACTAAAGGAGGCCTGAGCTGGCCCAATTCAGAGCACAGTGAGGGATCACATGTAAGAGGGTTCAGTATACTAAAACCAGCCTCACCCTTGAGTATTTCTTCATTGGATTCCATAATCATTGGGTGTGTTGTCACTGAACAAACTTTTATCCCATACCTAATATCACCATTCCAAGAGCCCATACCAGTGCCTCCTGAAGGTTGAGCCCATCTCCGAGAATATGAAGATGAACAAGTCTCAGGCTCTGACCTGAGGGGCCCTGTATCCCAGCAGAGGCCATCAGAGATGCATGAGGATTGTCCAGGGTGGTGCAGACAAGTGCACTTCTCCAGTTGCCTTGTCTCTTTTCCCATAATGAAAATAACAACTGCAACACTTCAGTCTCTTTATTACATTTTCTCCCTTATGCTAACATACTGGTAAACAGTCCTAGAACTCTAATCCTGACTCTGACACTTACTAGCTATATGACCCTACATGATTTATTGAGCCTCATTTTATCAATGATAGAAGAGGGACAATAATACCTTCTTTTCAGGGGTCTTGTGAGGATAAGAGCCAAAATGTTCACTTGGCCCAGAACAGTCTCTGGATAGCACCTACTTTCAAAATGTTGTCACTTTTGCATGCAAAAAAGACATGAATTTAGGGGGACCAGGAGTGGAATGTTACAGAATGAATGTTTGTATCTTCCCCAAATTCATGTGTTGAAGCCCCACTCCCAATGTGATATTAGGAAATGAGGGCTCTGTTGGGCAATTATGCTTAGATAAGGCCATGGAGTTTGGGTTCTAATGATGATTAGGGCCCTTATAAGAGACCAGAGAATTAGCTCTCTGTTTCTTTACCACTTGAGGACACAGTAAGAAGAAGTCCAGGAGGAGGGACTCCATCAGGAACTGAATCGGCAAGCACCAAGGCTGTGGGAATTTCCAGCTTCCAGAACTGTTGTCCAAGCTACCCTATCTATGTTTTTTTTTGTTATAGCAGCCTGAACAAACTAAGGCATGACCTAAGGGCCAGATGAAGAAACCCATGTTAGTTATAGATTTTCCATAAACTCACGTTGTAATATTGAAGAAGTTCCCTTTGTTTTGGAGTTTGCTAAGAGTCTTTATCACAAACAGGAAAATGAATTAAAAAACTGGTATATTCACACAATAGAATATTCTCAGCAATTAAAAAAAGCTACTTTTTTGATTGGCGAAAAAGTTAGTTTAGTTTTTTCCATATGATGGGTCTAGTAGTGCTTAGTTGTTTTGGATTTCATTTGAAACAATTTTGTTAGATTGTATTGTGACAGGTACCATATCAGCATGTATTTAAAAAAACTCATAAAAATTGGTGAATTTTTGTGCAGCTATTTTAACATTGAAGATGGAAGAAGATACACATTTTCAGCGTATTGTGCTTTATTATTTCAAGAAAGGTAAAAACACAACTGAAATACAAAAAAAGATTTGTGCAGTGTATGGAGAAGGTGCTGTGACGGATCGAACATGTCAAAACTGGTTTGCAAAGTTTCTTGGTACTATTGACATTTTGGCCAAATAATTCTTTGCTGTGGGACTGTCTTATGCATTGGAAGATGTTTAGTAGCACCCTTGGCCTATACCCACTAGAAGCCAATAGTGGAAGATACCTGACATACTCAAAATATCCAAATCAATAAAGTTATTGGTGAAAATGAAAAATATATCTTCTATTTTACAGAAAAAAAAACTAAATGTGCTTTTTGGACAACCCAATAGCATATATAAAAGCATGGATAAACCTTAAAAACATATTGAGTTAAAAAAGATTCTAGAGTATCTATTGTTACGATCTAATTTTATTTTTTTAAATAAAAGTGCCAATTGGACATACTTTATTCTGCTTTTGAATAAGGTTTGCAAGTACACAATCAAATGCACATACATGGAACTTTCAGAAAAGCAGTATAGCGGTGGGGGAATTCATCCCTGTGAGCTCTCACAGCTACCTATCTATCTGCCAAAGGTGTCAAATCTACCTAGCTATCTGACGTGTCAAATAAAATTCAGCGTATTTAAAAAGTAGATAGGCACATCTCAGGGTTAGTTCTACCTGCCTGTTACTTTGTGCCCTCTACACTTTTTTATTGCTTATTCTATAATAAATTTGGGATGTCCCAAATTTTTCCCCTTTGCTCTGCTCTACTCAGCCTTCTCCTTACTCCCTCAGTCAATCCCCACTTTGTTGTCCATGTTCATGGGTCATTCATACATGTTCTTTGACTAATCCCTTCTCTTTCCTCTCACCATTTCTCCCTCCCTCCTAAAGCTGTTAGTCTGCTCCATGTCTCTGCTTCTATTTTGCTCATTAGTTTATTTTGTTCCTTAGATCCCAGTTATAAGTGAGATCATATGGTGTTTGTCTTTCACCACCTGGCTTATTTCACTTAACATAATGATCTCCAGTTGCACTCATGCTATTGTAAAAGGTAGGAATTCCTTTTTTCTGCTGAGTAGTATTCCATTGTGTAAATGTATCACAGTTTTTTAATTCACTTATCTACTGATGGGCACTTAGGCCGTTTCTAACACTTGGCTATTGTAAATTGCACTGCTATGAGCATAGGGGTGCATAAGTTCTTCTGAATTGGTGTTTCGGGATTATTGGGGTATATTCCCAACAGTGGAATGGCTGGGTCATAAGGCACTTCCATTTTTAGTTTTCTGAGGAAATTCCATACTATTTTCCACAGTAGCTACACCAGTGTGCATTCCCATCAACAGTGCACTAGGGTTCCAAACTCCTTTTATGAGGCCAGTGTTATCCTAATTCCAAAACCAGGTAAAGACACAATAAAAAAAGAAAATTACAGGCCAATATCTTTGATGAACATAGATGCTAAAACCCTTAACAAAATATTGGCAATCCAGATCCAGCAATACATTAAAAAGATGATATACCACAATCAAGTGGGGTTTACCCCAAGAATGCAAGGGTGATACAATATTCACAAATCAATAAACATGATATGTCATATAAACAAAATGATGGACAAAACCACATGATCATACCAATAGATGCTGAAAAAGCATTTGATAAGGTACAGCACCCATTTATAATAAAAACACTCAGCAAAGTGGGAATAGAGGGAGCATACTTCAACATAATAAAGGCCATATATGAGAAACCTACTGCCAATATCATACCTAATGGGCAAAAATTAAAAGTGTTTCCCTTAATATCAGGCACAAGACAAGTGAGTCTGCTTTCACCAATCTTATTCAACATCATACTGTATGATCTCCTTTTAATGTAGTTTAAGAAGAGGCAAAACCTACCTATGGTAACAGAAATTAAATAGAGTTTGCCTCTGGGTAGGGAGATTGACTAGAAGGGGGCATGAAGAAACTTTCAGAAAGAATGGAAATGTTCTGTATTTTGTTCTGGGTCTTGGTCACATGGGTGTATATGTATTGAATTTTATTGATAAACACTAATTTGTATGTATGTTTGCAATTTTATTGTGATGTGCCCAGGTTTGGTTTCCTTTATGGTTAATTCTACTTTTGATTCATAGCACTTCTTGCATCTGAAGCTTGATGTTTGTTGCCACACTTGAAAACTCTCAGTCACTATGCCCTCAAATATTTTTTTTGTCCAACTTTCTTTCTCTTCTCTTTCTGAAAACACAATTACACACATGTTAAGGTGGAAGAGGCCAAAGGAAACTCCTTTAGGCTAAACCGCCTTTGTGTCTTTTCACCCAATTCCTTCTGTGTCTTTGGAAAGCCCACATACCTCTAGGTCTCTATCTCAGGGCTGAAGAGTCTTATTTCCAGGTCAAAAAGCTACCTCTCAAAATTTTTTTAGGGGTAAAAACTCAAAATATAACGATCCATTCTCCTCCATGTTCCACAGAAAAACTGCTTTTTAATAATTAGTCCTTATGCCTCAAAGGCGTCATGACCTCATGAGGTGCAGATACACTGGCAGACTTTCAGACAACTCTGACCCATGAAGGGGAGCCATGGGCAGGGGAGGTTACATCCCCTATCCCCTTGAGTAGTCACCTTACCTTCCTCCTTGGAAATCTAGTCTCATTTAGGTTAAATTAAAAAAAAAAAAACAGCATTGGCAGTTGCCCTGGCTGGTGTGGCTCAGTGGATTGAGTGGCAGCCTGCAAACCAAAGGGTCAATGGTTTGATTCCCAGTCAGGGCACATGCCTAGGTTGTGGGCCAGGTCCCCAGTAGAGGGCATTCATGAGGCAACCACACATTGATGTTTCTCTCCCTCTCTTTCTCTGTCCCTGCCCCACTCTCTAAAAATAAATAAATAAAATCTTTAAAAAAAAGCATTGGTACATAATTTTATGGTTTAAAAAGTAGCTTCCCATATGGTTTAAATAAGCTAATGCTTAGCATAATTATATCCTTATTTTACAAATGTGAAATGCAGATCTCAGACTACCTCTCATGTGTTGGGTGCCTTAGAGACATTATCTCATCTAGTTATCACAAGACCTGTGGGATGTGAAACTTCCCCAGCTTGCTCACTTGGTGAAGGGCTGGGTTCCCTCTTGGGTCTAACACAAAATCCATGATTTCCCATAACACTATAGTTCCTTAGAGTCAGAGAGTTCATAAATGATTCTAACCAAGGCTAAGAGTAAGGGTTTTCTAACTCAAATATTCCTTCTTTTTTTCCCTCTCTACTTTCTCCAGTTTCATACTTATTAAGAAAATAACAGAATAAGAATAAAGAAAGTACAATAAATTTATGTGTAACTCAGTCACCCTAACTTAACTATTTTAATTCCTAAGTCTCCTTTGAGTTTTTATCCACAAGCCTACATATTCTATGTTGCTTTGATCACACTTCACCCCCTGGCCTCACCCTCACCCCAGACCAGATGTCACCCTGGATTCTGCATGCCTCTCCTGATGTCACATCATGGGTGTTTCCCCGTGTCATTGTCCTCAACGTAACCATGCTCAGTGGCTATAGATTATTCTGGGTAGGAACCTCAAGCTTTCTCTGCTCCATGCCTCTCACTCCAGGCTCCACACAGCTGAACATCAAACTTCAAGATGAGGACTCCATGTCCATTTGTATGTTTAGAAGGGAATGTGATGCTAACAAATCTCTTTTTAAAAACTAAAAGTTCAGCATCAAATAAGAATGAATATGCCTGCCATTAAAGCAATGATTTTTAAAGGCTAATCATCAACAGGTGAATTTATATAAATCCCTGCTTAAAACATCTATATTGAAGTCCAGGAGGAAATGTACAGTAACTACTCCCTAATGCCTTTCTTTGCCGGGACATTCAGCAGGAATGGCAATTTCATTTAAGGGAAAACTTCAGCAGAAATCAATTTTTCTAAATCAAATTCAAGGGTCACTGATTATTGAGGCAACCATGAGTGTGGGAATGCTACTATTTATAGTTTGGTTAATACCTATGCATAATAAGAGAAAATTATTTATGGAGATGATGAATTTAATATTGGGAGTGAAGCAGATTTACAGTCTGGAAAATATAATTGCTTCTTTATATCAATTAAAGGACTGTTTCCAAAATCAATGAGAATTTTAAAGAATAATGTGAGCCTGAGTGAATGATAACTAACTTGGAAGCAATTTTAAAATCTTGCAGTGAACAAGTCTCTTGAGCCCCATGAAGGGCTTTATGGGCCTTTGAGGAATAAGGTAAGATTCTTTAAAACTTCCATTGATTCAAAATGAAAGTGAAACTTGCACACACCACTGAACTGCCACTTGTATCGCTACATAAAGCTATGTTGGACATGGAGCTCCAGGAGTGATGAATCAGAGGGAGTGAGAGAGCTTGGAGCAGGTGCCTTACAGGCTAGAACCAGACAAGAAAACACTGCCAAGCCTGCAGAGGGGGATGAGCCTTGCCCTTGACGTGGGGTGGGTAGCCCCTCAGCTGCAGAGCTGAGCAGTGGAAGAAGGAAAGTCCAAGAGAGATCAAAGGATGAAAGTCATACAATTTCACCACTCTGCAGACATCTATCTGGCATCTATTGAGTGGTGGAAACTTGATAGGCTCTGAAGAGACAGAGATGAGTAAGAAAGGATTTTGTTCTTGAGGGGTTTGTGGACCAGAGGAAAAGGCAGCTGTACAAAGACCAAAAGGGCAATATAACCTTTGTCCCCAATTATGGAGAACTCATTAGGTAATGGGTAGTGCATCAAGCATTTGTCATGCACTATATTATTAAAGTTCTCACATGCAAATTCCATTTTACAGATTTTTAAAACCGAGGCAAATAGAGGTTATATAACTTGCCAAAGTAATTTATTTTGCAAGTGCAAGAGCTGGAAATCAAACCAAAACATCCTGCATTTGTTAAAGTTGCTAATACTGTTTGTAGTGGTGTTTGGATCATGGACCTTTGTTGTGTGTTACCCAAATCATGGCCATAACACAGAGGAGAACCCCATAAAGGTGAATGCCCAGTGCTGTGGGGCTACCCAGGAGAAAGGGACTCACTTTTCCTGAAGGAAATGGGGAAAGGTTCAGCCAGATGGATTTCTGCAAAGCAATGACATTTAACCAAGTATTCAAAATAAATGGGCATGGGCTTCACAAGAAATATCAAGAAGGATATTTTACAAAGACAGAATGGTGGAATATGCCAGGAGGCAAACAAGGGCTATGAGATGGTCCTATTAGTTGTAAAAATACTTCCTCAGAGCATTTCAAACAATGGCTGCCATCCCTGTTTTAATGATTTCCCATGGTATTTGCCTGTGACAAAGTCCACTGCACTGACTGCATCTGAAGCATGCCTGATTTTCAGCTGAGCTTCAGGAATCTGAAGGCTAGGGGAAGAGTTCCCCCACTTCCTCACTGTGTAACAATGGGCAAGTTACTCAATGTTGATGAGTCTCTGTTTTCCTATTTGTAAAATGAGGGTGTAACACCGACTTCTAATGTTTGTTGTGAGGTAAGACTGAATCCAAAGTATCTGGTATGGGGTCTGGCGCAGTATAAGAATAAATAATTCTGAGTGTCTATTTACTAGTATCTGTGTCCATATGTATAAATATACATATCTTTTAAAACCTGCCTTTATCTTTTAAAACCTGCGCTCAAAGAACATTATGAATCATAGTTGCCATGATAAAATGAAGCAACATATTCTCAACTAAGGTAGAGAATCATAGGATGATACAGACTTGGAATGGGGAGGACCCCTAAGATATTATGTGGTGCAGGCTTACTGATGGTCTCTGATTCTCAGTTGAACTTGGTTTCCACCACACCACATCCCACTCAGCTTGAAGAAAATGTTTGAAATAACAAGTAGAGGAGAGACATGTGTCCTGATGAGGTACTTGGGCATGAAATAAGTATACCACGTCTTGAATCTTGGGCTCATTACCAAGTACCCATGAAAGCTCATACATTTTAGTAAACTTGGCTGTGCCTCAATTTCTTCAACTTTAAAATGGAACTATAATAACACCTACCTCCTCATATTCTTGGGAGGATTAAAAGAGAAAATGTACATCCATCTCCTAGGGCAATGCTTGATCCACAGTAAGTGTCCATAAAAGCAAAGTCAGAGATATTTGGCCTAGTGGGATAAGTTGGCATGGTGGTGGTGAGGAGACTAATGTGACTGGAAACAGAGGGTTCAACCTAACAGGCTGCTGTAGCTAACATTGTCAGCTGGCCAGAGATTCATCTGATGCCCCTGGCAGGATCATACTTTTGTTGTTAAAGTACTGAAATCTGCCCACATACTATTATTGACCTGAGATAACCTCCTTGCACCCCGACCCTGCACCACACACAGAAGTCTCATGAACCCAGAACTAAAGATTAGTCAATGCCCAGCACTACAGGTGACCTCCAGGCCAGCCTGCTGTAGCACTATGACCAGTGACCAATTTTGATTATCAGTGCACAGAGGACTCCAGATCCAGGCTGGGGAGATGGTGAGCTTTATTCTGGAGACCACAGAAATCCACCGGCAGTTTATTGTCCTTAAAAATTCCCTTTGCCATGGAAATGTACAGTGGTGGTGGTGGGGGGGGGGGTGCGGGGAGGGATTGTCACCTGCTGCAAGCAGGAATATTTGTCCCATCCAGACTTAACTACAGGCATTTTCTCTTTCCCATGTGTTTTCCTGCAGACCCTCTGGGCCTGATCAGCCATGCCATTGATGCTCATACTGAGGTCCTCACACCAACACCAGACAACAGGGCTGCTCAGATGTCCTTCCTTGATTCCAGTTTCACCACTGTGGTGTTAAGTAGTCACTTCTCCCATCTAGGAAGGATGTCGGTGGTCACTTTGGATTCGCCTCTGCCTTTTGCTTTTTCTGTACAAAAAGTTAATTTGTCCTGTGAATTTTTTCTCACTGATTTCTCTTTTTTTTTTTTTTTTTTTTTTTTTTTTTTTTTTTTTTTTTTTTTTATTTTAATGATTGTTTAAGTACATTTTTCTCCCCTTTACTCCCAATCACGCCCACCCACCCCCCTCCCATCTTCCCTCCCATTACCACCCTCCCCCTAGTTTTATCCATGTGTCTTTTAACTTTGTTCCTGCAAACCCTTCCCCTTTTCCCCTAAAATTCCCTCTTCTCTCTCCTCTGGCCA
>PVIA01004361.1:0-140374 GCA_004024845.1 Tonatia bakeri
GATTGAAATTAGACTCTAAATTCTTTCTGCTGCCTTTGTTTGTGTTTCCATCTCATGGAGTAGTGGAAAACTCATCCCACACTGACGGATTTAGGTCAAAATGCAACGGAGCCAAGAAAACACTTTCAACTCCCTCAATAATGGTTTCAGTGACCCAGTTCGTTTGCCACATGCAGACTAACTCTAAGAAGTTAAATATGTCATTTGATACCTCCGGAAATGTTTTGGTGTTGATCCTGCACAAAATAATGGCACCATTTTGGGTCATTCTCCATATACAAGGACACTGGCCTTACTCTCCAAACTCAGAAGTATGCAGTATTAACCTCAAAATAAATTCTTACATTGCACTTGATGAAAATAATTGAATGCCATAATTTCTGACAATAGAAGCTAGCTGGGAAAAAGACAGTTTTTGGTGAAGAGACGGATATCTTGGGGAATGTGGGTTTGAAGTATTATTCTGTGACTGAGCTTGTTTTCCTTAGCAAAAGTAAGCTATCCCAGTACTTCCAATTTCTGACAACAAAATAGAATCAGCGATACTGAATTCACTTTCTGAGTTTTCACCAGTACAACTAAAATAAATTCAAATGTTTTGCTAAAATGGTTGTCCCCATGAATACAGGTATTTAGAACTGAATGCTTGCTGGGCAGTGAGTGAAGTGACCCGGCTCATGTGGGTGAATTAGGGAGAACCTGTGGGTGACCGGTGAGGTGGTGTCAGGAGGATGGGCAGAATAGTGAATGAGTTTGGTTTTGTTCTTTAAATAGGGATGGCAGAGCCTTTAAAAAAATTAAATGTATTTTTAGAGAGGGGGGAAAGGGTAGAGAAAGAAATATCCATCTGTGAGAGAGAAACATTGATTGGTTATCTCTCCCACACCCCTAACTGGGGACCTGGCTGCAACCCAGGCACGTGCCCTGACTGAGAATCGAACTAGTGACCTTTCTGTTTGCAGGCCAGCGCTCAATCCACTGAGCCACACTAGCCAGAGCTAGCAAATGAGTTTGATTGATTGCAATCATGGATGTCATTTTGGTTCATACAGTTTTCTTTTGGAGAATTCAGAAGTGAAAATATAAGTGTCTGGCAAATTTGAATGTAATTACAAACATTTTTAAAAATCAGTATTTTAATTTATGCTGAGAATTACAGTAAAGTGAGAATCAAACATTAAGACATTACCCCACCTAAACTGGGAGTTGAATTTTAAGGTTAAAAATCTGCTTCTTTAATTGCTTTATAATTATGGTTAATTTCCCAGAAGAAGTGGGAGTTGTGTGATTAGGGATTTACATACAGTAGAACTAATCTCATCTCATAAACAATACCTACAGAGATAAATGTTAGCCAGCCTTTGGCAAGTTAAAGGTTTTGAAATGAAGTGGATTGAGGAAAGCTTTAGGCACTGGCGTGGTACATCGACCTTCGCTCAAAAGTGTGGAAAATGTATTATCATTAAGATTCTGCCTTTCCTGAAAATCAGAAGTCAGTTTTTACCATGAATTCCCTAAGGGAATGGGAATTCTCTGATTTGGCAGTTACAATGTGGCCCATGGATTTTCATAACACGGAGGCAATTTCAGAACCGTGTGGTGTTAGACTGTAAAATAAGTCAGCACAGTTCTGCAGAGTACTAAAGCACTTTGAGACATTGGAAGCTCTGGTGCCAGCTCACCAAAATACCTTCAAAGGGGACTTGAATTCAGTTCCTGTGTTGCATATTAATTTTGGACTTGATGTCATTGTGGGATGTGGGAGAGGCTGCAAATCGAATTTCCCCTTTTTCCCCTCTTGATTCTTCAGGCTGGCCTAAGAATTAAATAGATATGAGACAAATTAACAGGAGAAAATAACCAAATTCATTACCTATGTACTTGTGGGGCTCCAAAAGAATATGCGGCCCTGGGACAAATGGGGCAGGCAGTTGAGGTGCACATGCCATCCCGGAGGGAAGGAAAAAGAGTGGTGGGGGGACATCAAAGTGTAGAAGGCAGTTCACAAGAAGATGGAAAGCAAATGCTTGGTGAACAAATGCTTGCCGGGCCAACTTTGACAGTGGGACACAGAGAGGGCTTTGATCAACAAAGGGCCTCACTAGGTTCCTCCCTGTCTATCACAACTGGTTTGTGTCAAACTATAGCTGTCTGTGATGATAGCTCATTTCCTGGGGCAGGGCCTCCCTCTAAATTCTTGTAGGCACTTAGGGGGAACATCAGCATGTCTCCCTCAGTCTTTCGTTTCTTAAAAATAACCAGCTTAAAATAATCACTATCCCCAAAAGTGTGCTTTTGTGGTGGCAGACTCTGCTGCCCCACATTATGACACAAGCACTGCCCAGTTTTCTGTGACTGCAGGGCAAAGGATAACATTATATATTTATATTTATATACATTCAGAATAAAGTAAATACATATTCATCCCTGTTCTTTTCCCCCTTTTTTTCTGTTAGAGAAAGCACTAGTGGAGAAGTACACATTTAACTTGGGCCTTGGCTTCCGTAGGTACAGTTCTCATGGGCCTTCATGTGTCACTGGTCCGTAGCTAAAATTCTCTGAAGTGGAGCCTGACATACACTATGACAGCCTCTTTTCCAGTTTGATTGCCAGATCCAAAGCATTCCTCCCAGCCCCCCTGAGCCCTCCCAGGTTTATGGACCAAAGTTATACATGACTTCCTCAAAACGAATTATCACTTGTTTGCTCAGGTCTTAGAAACCAGACTCAGATTTCAGATCAGCTGGCTTGGCATTAAACAATGACCAGCTTTAACTGTGCAGAGCAATGCAATTTGTAAAACACCACCACGGCCATTGATGTTCTGCAGAGCTGCTTTCTGTTCCCTGCTCCACTTCACCATCAGTATATCATTTGTACAAAAGCGTAAAATTAATGCAGAGTAATGGATCTCTCTGAGGACTTTGAACACTTCACCTAACTGAACCTGAAAAAAAAAAAACTAAGCAAACAACTAGAACTGGAACAGAGCCACAGAAATGGAGATCACAGGGAGGGTTATCAGTGGAGGGGGGGAAATGGGGGAAAAGGTAGAGGGAATAAGAAGCATAATTGATAGTACAAAATAGACACGGGGAAGTTAAGAATAGTATAGGAAATGGAGAAACCAGAGAACTCACACGTACGACCTATGGACATGAACTAAGGCAGTGGGATGCTTCAGGGGATGTGGGTACTGGACAGAGGGGTAAAAGGGGAAAATGGGACAATTCTAATAGCATAATCAATAAAATATACTTAACAAAAATGAAATAAATTAAATGATATTCACAAAGTGCAAAGATTAATTGCATTTGAACAGGTATGTGAGGTTATTTGAAGTTGCAGGGTAGTTTTACTCACATATCTGTTTTGCACACTAAAGTTTTTGGGACTTGAAGCTCCCTGCTGTTCTGCACCTGTGTTACATGATATGGAAACACTTTCAGAGAGAATTTATTTGAATAAGTGAAGCATTTTAAACATATTTAATTGCTAGTTATGATAAACAACAGAACTAACATTTTTGCCATAATATTTTTTTCCAGTGGAAAAGTTTTATTGAAAAAAATAATGGTGCAAATAAATTTTTGGTTTGACAGCAAAAAGGCTCATTTTCTCCCATCCCTCCCCATCTTTAAAAATCTATTAAAGGAAGAAAAATTTCATTCCCATGATGCCTGATCAGAGTCTTCTCAGGAGCACCCCCCTTAGTATTTCCTGATCTCCCCAACTGGGGCCAGGGCTACTGTGGAGGTGCCTACCTCAGGGGCATCAGCATCTCGTTTTATAGTTGAGTGGAGTTGGGAGGAGATTGGGATAGAGTTGGGTGGGGGCTGAAGTGGTGGTGGTGTTAGGAAAGGAGGGTCCACATTCCATGAGGGCTTGGCTAAACCCCAGCTTGATTCCATCTCAGATGAGAAAGCACTTGACTATAAATATAAACACTGATTGAGGACTGGAGGGTGGGGCATGACTGCTGTCCGGGTCCCATGGGATGTAGGGCTGGACTCAGCATCGTGGGATCTGGAAGTCCATGTCCAAGCAGAGTGAACTCTCGCTGGGAAGATCTGCTCAGGCACACAGGAAGCCTGCTTTTACCCTGCCCACGCACCCCATGGAATATTCAAAGTCAGTACCTCAGCTCTCTCCACTCCCATAGCACCCATGTGTCTCAGGAGCCTTCAGTTGCCTCCTGCCATCCCACGCTACCCCAGGGCCCTACAACTTGTCTTGCATCTTGTCGCTCTTGGTCTGGACTAGGTGCACAATGAACAGTAGGAAGCCAGTCTGGGAATCTTGAACCAGGAAGATAAATGGGTGGTCAGCAGAGAAAAGCTTGGGGCTGCACAGCTCCTCATGCTCATAGATGTCCTGGTCAAAGGGGTTGCCCTCTGTATCCCACTTGAAGGCAATGACATGGAACACACTGGCCAGGTACAGGTCCCTTTTACTCGACATGAGTGACAGATCTGCCTTGTTCTTGTCGATGGCCTCAGTCGGACCCAGGCCAGCCAGGTGTTTCTGCAGGTCGAGGGTCACCTCCACGACACCCTTGGGCAGGGAGATGGCAACAGCCCTCTTTTGCGTCTTGCCCATCCAGATCTTTAGTTGCTCTTTGGTCAGCATCTTTTCAAGACATTCAAGGGGCTCCACGTGGTGGGGCATAATGATGCTAAGGCTGAAGAGCTTGTGGGCCAGGGACATCTCCATGATTTGCAATTTCTGTTTCTCATTGTCATAGTAGTTCTGGAGGCCTGCCTCGTGCACCATTGTGGCAACCAATCTTTGGTGCAATCCTACTAAAGGAGATAACAATTTCATTATTGAATGAAACTAAATTTTTTTACTCTGCACAATTATTTTGAGATTCATGCCATGTTATAGTTGACATAACAAGATCTTTTAGTCAGTAAAACTTTTAGTTATAGCTTTATTTTTCACAAATAATTGATATGAGTGTAATATTCACAATGTTATAAAAATGTGAGAAGACTGTGAATATTGATTTCATAGTTGGTGAAATACAGAAGATATGGATGAACCCAAGCAGAAGCTCATTTAGAAATTTTTATTAGCATTAGGTGTTACAGTTACAGATGTTGTAGAATCAAAGTTGTACATACACCATGAGACATTCATCATGAATTCTGATGGATGTTAACATGAGACAGAGAAAATAGCCAAATAAGCAGTAAATAGAAGTTGATAGTAAATAGTAGTAAATATATTTTTATGTATTTTACAATCTTTATACTACTTTTTAAATTGCTTCTGCTTAAAATGCTTTTGTAGATTTTTACTTATAAAAATCTTATGTACTTACCCATGTAATTATCAATTCCATTATTCTTCACTCCTTTGTATAGATCAATATTTCCTTCTGGTATCATTTTCCTTTAGAGAGAAGTAAAATGTCCTGCATTATACTACATGTTCACCAGTGATGAATTTGTTCTTATATGTCTAATTTTTTTTTTTATTTTGCCTTGGTTTTCTTAAAAGATTTTATTTACTTATTTTTGGAGAAAGAGGAAGGGAGGGAGAAAGAGAGGAAGAGAAACATTGATGTGCAAGACAAACATCGATCAGTTGCCTCTCATATGCACTCCAACATGGGACCAAACCCTCAACCAATTATGTGCCCTGGCCGGTAATTGAACCAGTGACCTTTCACTTTGTGGGTAGATGCCCAACCAACTCAGCTACACCTATGAGGGCTTTGCCTTGGTTTTTAAAAGATTTTTTAAAGATATTTTCTCCGTATATGGAAGTCTGGGATAGTTTTTTTTTTTTCTTGAAGTACTTTGGATGGCTCCACTGTTTTTTCACTTACTTTGTTTTAGATGAGAAGTCTAATCTCACCTTGATTTTTGTTTGTTTGCACCTAATATGTCATTATTGCTCTGACTGTTCTCTTTATCATTGTTATTGATCAAATTGATTATAATGTGCCATGGTGTCATTTTAAGTATTTTTTTGTGCTTGGAGTTTGTTGAACATCTTGAATTTGTGTGTTTGTATTTTCCATCCAATTTGTGTGTTGCAGGGGGACGTGGGGAGATATTGCCATCATTTCTTCTGGTAACAATCCCTTTGGTCTCTGATTCTGTGAGTCTGTTCTTTTTTTTTGTTTCTTCTGTTATTTTAGGTTCTACACATAAGTGAAACCATATTGCAGCTGTCTTTCTCTATCTGATTTATTTCACTTAGAACAATACCCTCTAGATACATCCACATTGTTGCAAATGGCAAGATTTGTTTCTTTTTTATTGTTGTGTAATATTCCATCGTCTATATATTATACCACTCTTCTTTGTCCATTCATCAATATAGTGCAACATTTAAATGAATATTCTCATCCTTAGCTTACTTACGGAAGGCATATTGATGTTTGGTTGCTATGTATAAAAATGCTCATGTAAAATATTTAAAAGCTTATTTTCATTCTTTCAAAGGAAAATCTTAGATAAGCATATTCTACAAATCTGAAACCTGGGAAATCTACATTTAAGAAGATACAAACTAGAGTATATCTGACATGAGAACTGTTTGGGTGAATTAATATAAGGTTGTTAGATGATGAAGAACTGGGATTAAGGGAAAGGGATGGGAAGAAGCCAGTGATAACTACTTTCATTGCAGACTCATGCCCATCCTCTGTAACAAATCAGTTATTGGTTTTCCCTAACTCAATCCTAACATTAATGCTGACAATAATAGCAAAATACAAGGATTCCTGGTGGCTCACAGACAAAATGATAATAATAACCTGATTTACAAGAATGGATGCTTTTCATGAATATGTTTTAGTAATTGTAGACTGTAGTTACATTGGCAAACATTCTGCTTTTAGTTTAAAGGTTACAAACTCAAATATACATGTGGGTCAGGGAGGTCATTTAAATGTGTAAAATGGATCAAGAATTTACTAAGAAATTACTAGGATGATGATAAAGTAGCAAGTGCAGGCCTCATATAAAGGTATTCAATTAAAAATGTTTTTAAAATATTATGTAGGACATACAAAACATGTCTCCTGGCCAACCTACCTTTGTGGACATCCTATTTAATTAATCAGAATTTTAGTGGGGAAGAAAGTCTGTCTTTATCACATTCAGCCTGCTTTATCTCACATTTAACTTCCACATTTTTGGAGTCATGGGGAATCTCTGCATATCGGATCACCACATGGAGAAATACTACAATCAGCAGTAACTGTAAGACCTGACGGTTTGCCATAGGAATTTTTGACCCCTGGAATATTAAAATTAATAGGCAGATTTGAAAAGGTTTTGTAAGTTCTAAGTCGTTGATTTTACTTTGAAATAGTTGACTTTATTCCATATATGAGCATGTTTATCTTTCTTTCAACTCAGAAATGGCATCACCAATTTAATACATGTCTATATATTTTCTCTAGATTAAGAGGTCAGTAAATTTTTCTGTAGAGGTTCAGATAGTAAATACTTTAGACTCACAGGCCACATAATCTCTGTCATGATTACTAAAGTCTCTCTTTGTAGTGCAAAAGTACCCATAGACAATACATAAACAAATGGGTGTGACTGTGTTCCAATAAAACTTTATGAACACAGATTTGGACTTTGCAAAGAAAAGTGATATTTTCAAAGAAACATTTTCAGCACTATTTGTGTTGAAGGAAAACCATTAACAGTTATCAAAATATCTGATGCTTAGCCAAAATTGACAAGTCAATATAGATATTGTGTTTGAACTTTGAAGTAGTTTGAATTTACCATAAGACTCCCACAGAGTATGTTCAAGTTGTGTTGGAAAAAAAGCAACACTATGCTTCAAGGCGAACCCAGTGTTGTACAAAGGCCAGGCAATGGGAGTATCTGCCCTCATGGGAAGGCTTACTACTTACACTGTTTCACTCTGTATTGTGATAGTAAAATACAGATAGATTTTAGATGGTTTTATTAATATTTTAAACTGTCTATAGTCACTAAACTCTATTTTTCATGTACTTGTAGCCTACCCCAAAGGGGAAGATAGCATCCACTGCCCCATCCTTGGAACTCTAACAGGGACCAGCCTGCATGGCATCTGCTCACATGGTTAATTTGAGAGGTGTAGGAAAGGCTCAAACAGGTGTATCACGAATATCAGAAATCCACCATTAATAATAGAAATAATACCCGGCTGGTGTAGCTCAGTGGATTGAGCGCGGGCTGCGAACCAGGCATCGCAGGTTCTATTCCCAGTCAGGGCACATGCCTAGGTTGCAGGCCATGTCTCCCAGCAACCGCACATTGATGTTTCTCTCTCTCTTTCTCTCTCTCTTTCTCTCTCCCTCCCTTCCCTCTCTAAAAATAAATAAAATCTTTAAAAAAATACTAAAAAAAATAATAGAAATAATAGCCATGGCTGGTATGGCATAGTGGGTTGAGTGTCAGCCTGTAAACCAAGGTGTTGCCGGTTCAATTCCCAGTCTAGGGCACATGCCTGGCTTGTGGGCCAAGTCACTAGTGGGGGGTGCATGGGAGGCAACCACACATGATGTTTCTATCCCTCTGTTTCTTCTTCCCTTCCCTTCCCCTCTCTAAAAACAAATAAATGAAATATTTTAAAAATAATACAAATAACGATAGTTCTGGAAATGGGTAAGAATTACCATGTGACACAGTGGTGTTAAATGCTTTACTTAAATTTTAGAGGTGAGGAAATGGAGTTTCAGAGAGGCTGAATAACTTGTCCAGTGACACAGAACAAGTATGTGGGATCCAGTATTAGGTACAGGAAGCAAGTAGGCTGGAGAAGGCTGTGTAGAACAATTCAGGAAAAAGGGTGGTGATAAAAGAGAGGGTTGCATGAGAAAAACATGAAAAGGATAGGGTCGAAATAAGAGGGTATTTTTTGTTCCCATCCTTCCCCAACTCTCATTTGGCAACCATCAGTTTGTTCTCTATATGGGTCTGTTGAAAAGAGAGCATATTTCACAAGTTTCCCCATGGCTCCTTTTGTTCCCTAATGTATATTTTCTCTTCCTTATTAGCACTTAATTTATTGTTCAAAATATGCAGAGTACTTCCAATATTGCTACTATTACCATAACCATGTTTTTGTGATGGCTGAGCCTGAAGAACACTCACTTGTTCAGTTTGTAAGTTGTACTACAAACAAAAATATATAAACCATGATATCCAAAGGGATAAGTGATTGTCATATAAAATTGCTCAGAGACAGCCTACTCCACACAGCTTTATGGAGGATCTTATTTTACATCCTCAACCAAGGATGTTTAGAGAGAGGAAGGGGTGAGGGCAGGAGGCAGAGAGACAGAGACAGAGACATCAATGTGAGAGAGAAACATTGATTGGTTGCCTCCCATGTGGGTCCCAATTGGTTACTGAACCTGCAACCTTTTGGTAAATGGGATGATGCTCCAAACAACTGAGTCACCTGACCAGGGTTAAAGAATCTTAAAGAATCATTCAAACCTTCTTAATAGCACTTTGACATAGTACTATGCTAAGTGAAATAAGCCGGGCAGTGAGGGACAAATACTGTATGACCTCACCTTTAACTGGAATATAATCAACAAAATAAAAAAGCAAACAATATATAACCAGAGACATTGAAATTAAGAACAATCTAACAATAACCAGAGGGGAGAGGGGAGAGTCCCATGGGGGAAAGAGTTTTCAGGAACTACTATAAAGGACACATGGACAAAACCAAGGAAGAGGGAGGTGGGTTTGGGTGGGGTTGAGGGGAGTGGTGGGGGGAAATGCAGACAACTGTAATTGAACAACAATAAAGTAATTTAAAAAAATATTGAAGCAACATTCACAAACATCACCATATTGTGTAATAATTAATTACCATAGTTGTTTATTTTAAAACTGATTAATTTTAATTTATTAGAAATACTTTTAAAATTATATTTTGTTGTTACTGCTATTATAGTTGTCCCAATTTTTCCCTTTTGTCCCCCTCCACACATCCCACCACTCCTTCAGGCAGTCCCCACGCCATTGTCCATATGCATGAATCATTTTTAATGCTCTTTGGCTACTTCACTCCCTATACAGTACTTATACCCCTTTGAGTATTCTGTAACTACCAATTTGTACTTCTTAATCCCTTCACCTTTTCTACCACTCCCCCTGACCCCCTGATATCTGGCAACCATCAGAATGTTCTCTGTATCTATGATTCCATTTCTATTCTGCTTGTTTGTTTATTTTGGGGTTTTTTTTGGTTCAATTGTTGATAGATATCTATTTATTGCCACTTTATTCATATTTTTCTTCTTTTCCTACTCCTTCTCCTCCTCCTCTTCCTTCTTCTTCAAGAAGACCCTTCTTTGAGGTGATGCTGATGAATTTCTTTAGTGTTTTCTTATCTAGGAAGCTCTTTACCTGTCCTTCAGTTCTCAATGACAGCATTGCTGGGTAGAGTAATCTTTGTTGTAGGTCCTTGCTTTTCATCAATTTGAATATGTCTTGTTAATCCCTCCTAGTCTGAAAAGTTTCTTTTGAAAAATCAGTTGACAGTCTTATGGGAGCTCCCTTGAGGTAACTGTTTTTCTCTTGTTGCTTTTAAGATTCTCTTTGTATTTAACCTTTGACATTTTAGTTATGATGTGTCTTGGTGTGGGCCTCTTTGGGTTCATCTTTTTTGGGACTCTCTGCACTTCATGAACTTGTGTGCCTATATCCTTCACCAAGCTTGGGAAGTTTCCTGTCATTATTTTTTAAATATGTTTCCAATTTCTTGTTCTGACTCTCCTACTTCCAACACACCCATGATGCAAATGTTGGTATGCTTGGAGTAGTCCTAGAGGCTCCTTACAGGGTCCTTATTTTGGGTTTTTTTTTCTTCTTGCTGTTGTGATCGGTTTTTTTGTTTTGTTTTTTGCTTCTTTATATTCCAAATTGCTGATTTGATTCTTGGCTTCATCCACTCTACTGTTGATTCCCTGTAAATTGTTTTTTATTTCAATTAGTGTATCTTTTGTTTCTGACTAGATCTTCTTATGCTGTTCAGGTTCTCAATAAATTCATTGATCATTCTTAGAACCATTGTTTTGAACTCTGCATCTAGTAAATTGCCATCTCCATTTTGTTTAGTTCTTTTTCTGGAGTTCTGATCTGTTCTTTCATCTTGGCCATGTTTCTTTGCCTCCTCATTTGGCAGCCTCCCTGTGTTTGTTTCTAAATAGAGCTTCTATGTCTTCCTGGCTTAGTAGAGTGGCCTAATATAAGTAGGTGTCCTGTAGGACCCAATGGCACAACCTCACCTATTACCCAAGTTGGGTACTCAATGTGTGTATCCAATGTAGGCTGTATACACTCTCCTGTTGTAGTTGAGCTTTGATTGCTCCTAGCACATTTAAGGTCAGCTACTGCCTGTGTTCTGTCTGGGGTCACCCAGCATAAGCTACAGAGTGATCTGCAGATGGCTGCTACTTGCACTGGGCTTGGAGGTGCCCAGGTGAGGCCATGCTATGAACCAAGGCTAGCTGCTGTTCATCCTGTGCCTCGGGCATCTTAGCAAGAGTTACAGGGCTTGCTGATATCAAATGTTGCTTGTTTGAGAGAGTTTAGGAAAATCTGAAGCATGGGCCAAAACAAGCTATTCATATGGAAAAGCCATTGGAAACAGCTTGGGTGGGCCTGAAAATTGTATGGGGCAGGGCCTCAGGGAATCACCAGGGTGGGGCAAACAGTGGGAGCCAGGTTGATGGAGTTGAAGATATGGCACCTGCCTGCCGGCTCTGTGGCTCTGTGGAGGGAGGGTTCAGAAAATTGTCTGTAGCCTCTGGCAGCACTTCTGTCTGGGAGAAAGCCTCCCAGCTCTTACTCTGATGCTGGCCAACTTAGTTCCCCCCCATAAGTCTTTGATGCCTTTCAACCTGCTGCCCTCTTGCTGGAGCTCAGAGGGAGTGAGTCTGTGTAAATCTGTGTGTGGTCCCATAAGAGGAACTGCCTGGGACTCCAGAAGTTTCGGTCTTCCACAACTTCAATTCCTGCTGCTTTTTATACCTGTAAGTTATGGAGAGAAATATTCCTGGCCTTGGAACCCTAGGCTGGGGGACCTGGTGTGAGATATTCCTCCCATTTTTATCTGCCACACGTGGCTGTGGAACCAGCCCCTTCTGCATCTCTGTCCCTTCTACCAGCCTTGATGTGGTTTTTTCTTTAATTCCGTAGTTGTACGACTTCCATTAAGCATGATTTCTGAATGATGGTTGTTCTATCGTTTAGTTGTCATTTTGATGTGGTTGTGTGAGGAGGTGAGCCGCGTTTACCTGTGCCACCATCTTGACTGGAATATTTACCATAGTTTCACTGTTAAGTAAGATCATCTAACTCCTAAAAAATATTTAAGGCTGTTTGAAAAGTGGGTTGATTGCATAAAATGTAAAGGTAGTTTGGGTCTCCTAGAAAGATTTTAGCATTGACCATGCTCAGGGCTTTATATATTTCCTTGTTCAAAAGAGGCATGCCTTATTTTGACAACACAGATAGAATCAAAGGAAAAGAATAGAAAAAAATAAAATGAAAGTCTACAGTTGGTAGAAAGGAAAAGGAGAACAGGTGAAATGGAGCCAGTCAGGCTCCCTCACTGCTCCCGATAAGGAGTATTCACATAACTTTGAGAATGAGCTTGCATGCACAGAATCACACTTTGTTATCTTGGCACCCTAATAGCTTTGTGTGCATTTAATATGTAAAAGAGCCGGTACTTCCTGCAGCACAACTGGTGGCTTGCAGTGTGTATGGATTGCCCCACCCTTGAATAAAGGCTGTCAGGCATTCCCACAGCTCTGCAAACTTTCTTCTGTCTACCTGAATCCCAAGTGAACCTTCCCAGTCTTGAAAGGCTGCAAGACAATTGGCACCATTGGCAGGATTGGTTGCAATATGGTGTGAATATGGAGGAGACTTTGGGACCCCTAGAGGAGGGCCTGCAAGGGTGGCCAGTCACCAGTATGTGGTGTCTGATGGAGAGTCTCCCAACAGCCTGAGTGCCCCCCCCCCCCACAGAACTGACCTAATGAGAGTGGCATACCTGAAACAGTAGAGAAGGCCCTGTGGGTGGTAGGGGAGACCCTAGAGAAGCGTAGCACCCTAGCAGCTATGGGACTGTGGGCTGGGTGTTTCTTTCAGCTTTGTGAGCTAAGACAAAGACTGTACTTTGTGATGCAGTGAAGTTATATGAACTCCAAGGAAGAAAGGAAGCCTTGGAGGCAAGGATCTGCACCCTGAAGGAAGACCTCCAAATGGTCTAGTCGTGGCCTTCTCCCTCTCTGGTATTAGCAGACAAGTCAGAGGAGGATGGCGAGGAGGAACCGAGTTCCCTGAGGGCCTGCTCAGTAGTGCTGCAGAAGATGAAGTCTCAGCAGTCCCTGGTGCCTGGGGGAGATCTGGCTGGGCCTGCCCAGATGGTTGAACATACAACCTTTTGCCCCTATACTCAGGGAGAACTGGTCATCTTGTGAATCAGTTTTGCCAGTGACCCTGGTAGCCCTTAGTAGTGTGGCTCTTACACCTTTGGGACTTAGAAGTGAATACCATCATGTGCACTGATAATGAGATGGAAAAGTTAGCTTCTATCCTGACTCACCCCTCTCTGCACCAATGGCTGCAGAATAGCCATTGGCATGGACAGGGGCAAGGATCACATTCTCTGTTGGAGTCGGTCATGGCAGGTATTCCTACAGTCTGGACAGATGCAGGAGATGTGCCAGACACTGTGAGCAAATGGCAGTCCTTTGTGGACTTAGTGCAAATCCTGTGGGAGTTGGGCATGTGCCAGGCTATGTTCAATCCCATACTCAGGGCCTCAATAATGAATGATTTATGAGAGGTATGTGAGATGCCCCTTCTGCCTCTTTTGGATCCCTCACGGGGATCCTGGCCCTGTGTGCCTGCTGTGGCATTAATGATGTCACCACTATGGTGGTGAGTTTGGGAGAGGCAGAGACTCTTGGGCAGCAAAAAGGAGTGTAGATGGTGTCCTGACCATTCCCTGTCTCTCAGTCAAACAGCACCTGCGTGTCGGTGACCAGGACACAGATGTGGTCAGACCTTTTAGGCTGGAGGAGATTGGACTAAGATTAATAGGAAATCAAATGCCTACATAGAACTTTGGAAATAGTTCCAGGCTGACCAACATTTCCTGTGGCCCCAGAAGTAGAAGGCAGTGAGGACGAAGCCCCGGGACATGACCCAAGAGGCCTTCTGGTGTGGCTGGAAGACCATCAGGCTGTGCCAACCACCTGAGAAGAGGGAGGAGATATCCTTTGGACATTTAAATAGAGGGAAGGCCGAGGGACCCATCTACAGGGAATGGTTGAGGATCAGAGGCCCCACTGGTCCCCTACAAATGTCCAGCGGGTCCTGGCTCTAGTGGACACAGGGGCTGAGTATACCCTCCCACATAGAAACCCTGAGAAGTTTCTGGGGCCTGAGGCCTCTAGTGATGATCATGGGGAACACAGTGTAAAGGTGAAGGCTGTACACCTCTCTGTAGGTATCAAGCATTTGCCCCCTGGTGAATATACTGTTTATGTGTCCACTATTCCTGAGTGTATCCTGGGTATTAATGTACTCCAGGAACTGTGGCTACATACAACTGTAGGAGAGTCTTGCCTGCAGGTGTGAGCAGTAAAAGCCATTCTGCAGGGAAATACTGAGCATCCCCCCCATTCAGTTGCCCCAGAGGACATGAGGAAATTACAGGAACTGTGGGAGAGTTGGAAAAGGTGGGTATAATTAGGGGCCCTCACAGTCCCTTTAACTCCCCGGTGTGGCCAGTGAGGAACCCAGATGGCACATGGAGAATGACAGTTGATTACCAAGAGTTCAATAAGGTCATTCCTCCAAAACATGCAACAGCCCCTTCTATGGTGGACTTGATGGACTGGTTAACCAATGAGTTGGGAACTTACCACTTTGTAGCTGATCTAGCAGATGCCTTATACTTCACTGATGTTGCTCTGGAGAGTCAAGATCAGTTTGCCTTCACATGGGAGGGCTGTCAATGGACCTTTACAGTGCTCCTTCATGGGTACTTGCACAGCCCAACTGTCTGTCATGGGCATTTGGCAGAGGACCTGGCTAAGTTGCCATGGCCTGTAGAAGTGCCCCTCTTCCGTTACATAGATGACATTTTGCTCACCAGTGATGCTCTTACAGATTTAGAGACTGCAGTGCCACAAGTGCTGTCACACCTGAAGTCAAGTGACCAGGCAGTCCACAAAGCCAAGCTGCCAGGGCCTGGATTGTCTGTCAAATTTTGGAGGGTTGTCTGGTCAGGTAAGACAAAAGTCATCCCTGATGCGGTGATAGATGAAATTCAGATATATCCTATCCCTACCCCTGTGAAACAGCTCCAGACATTTTGGGGCTTGCTGGGGTACTGGAGAGTGTTTGTGCAACACCTCGCTCAAGTAGTTCACCCCTTGTACACTTTGGTAGAAATGGAACCAAACTGGGACTGGACCCCGACCGTGAAACAAGTGTTTCAAGGACACACTTAGGCCTTACATGCTCTGGATCCCGCTAGACCCTGTGAGCTAGATGTGTATGTAACACAGGAAGGCTTTGGGTGGGGTCTGTGGCAGCAAAGAACAGGTACATCAACCCCTGGGTTTCTGGTCCCAACTATGGAAGGAACAAAGATGTGGTACTCCTTGATGGAAAAGCAACTGGCTGCAGTGTATGCTGCCCCGTTGGCCATGGAGGCTATTAATACGAACTTCCCCCATGACAGTAAGGACCATTTACCCCATTGCAGGGTGGGTCCGGGACTGGATGGCCAAGCCTCGCAGTGGGAGGACTCACACATCCACGTTGGCTAAGTGAGGGGCTTATCTGCAACAAAGGAGTACTCGGTCAACTAGCCCCCTACAGGCTAAGTTGCAGGAAGTGTTGGGCCCTGTTACCTATGTAGATGAAAAAATCTGCTCCTGCCCCTATAGAGGAAACAGAAGCTAGACTCTTCCGTGAAGGGCAGGCTCCTATTCCCTCAGATGTATGGTACACTGATGGGTCCAGCAGGGGTCAGCCTGCCATGTGGGCTGCTATGGGAATTCAACCAGAAAAAGAAACAATCTACTTTGACACAGGAGGCAGTCAGAGTAGCCAGTGGGCAGAACTCCAAGCTGTATGGCTCGTGGCTGCCAATGAAGCCCCACCCCCGACTATTTGGAGATAGTTGGGTGGTGTACCAGAAGCTAACATTAGGGATCTCTACATGGCATGCAAATAAATGGATGGTTATACACAGGCCATTATGGGGACAGGTCTTATGGCAAGACTTATAGGAGTTAGGCCACCAGAAACAATCCAGTGATTACTGTATATCATGTGACCAGGCATGTACCCCTTGCTTCCCCTGAGAATGATGAGGCTGATACTCTAGCTAAGGTGCAGTGGCTAGAAACAGTACCTGCCAGCCTTTCAGGAAGACATGTCACCCAATGGCTTTACTGTCGCCTTTTACATGCTGGACAGAAGACCATGTGGCCACTATAACAGGTTGGAGGTTACCTGTCACCTTAGCAGAGGTACAGGAAGCTTGTGAGACCTGCGTTGTCTGCTCGCAAGAGCATCCCTAGAAGCCTTTGGGAACTACAGGGCAGGTGGTACGGGGACAGGTAACACTGACCCTGTGGCAGGTTGATGTAATCAGACCCCTGTCTAGTTCAGAGGGGTATAGGTATGCAATCAAATGTGTGGACGTGGCCACTGGACTTTTATCTGCTTACCCTACAAGGCACCCAGATCAGAGAGCAGTAATCACTGTGCTGGAGTGGTTATGCACAGTTTTATGGGTGACTCTTGATCATTGAAAGTGATCAGGGAATTCGTTTCATAGGGGCCTTGGTGAAAAAATGGTCCCGAGACCTGCAGATTGGCTGGAAATTCCATGTGGTCTATCATCCCCAAGCTACTGGAATAATTGAATGGTACAATGGTCTCTTAAAGCAGGGCCTGCAAGTTGCAGCTGCCACCGCTACGCTGAGGGGTTAGATGAAATGCTTATGGACAGTCCTCTGAACTCTAAATGAGAGGAGTCGGAGAGGGAGGCCTAGCTCCAGTGGAAGCCTTGCTCCACCGGACTGCAGCTTCAATTCAGTTGCAGGTACAGACTAAGGATGCCTTGCTGAAACCAGGCATGGGAAAACAGGGGACCATTCTCCTGCCTGCTCCAGAGGGCCTGGAGTGAGGGCAAACAGGCACTTGGATGTGGCCTTAGGAAATAGAAGCTCCTCACATGTGTTGAGTGGCTCTTGTTGCCCCTGTGTACAAGGGGTGGAGAGAAACTTACAAATAGTACCTTGGGTGATGAGGAAACAGCCCTCAGTTTTATAGGTGACATGCCCAGGGCCAGCAGACCATGAAATGCTTCTTCGTGGCACCTTTGTGATTTCCCTATGACCCATTATGAGTTCTCCCCTGTTATTGCAAGTAGATGCTGAACTCCCAGTTGAGGCATGAAAGGTGTGGTATTCACACCCAGGAAGACCCCCTCTGCTAGCCACTGTCTTATTGGCTGACCAGAAGCTGGCATGTATATTTCTTGAGGGTTGTGACTTACCTTTATTGGTGCCTATAACTGCTCTGTCTTTTTGCCCTTAGAGTGCAAGGTAACACCTTAGTGGACTGGATTCATACCTATGCCCCAGTGGCTAACCAATCAGCATGCTGGGTCTGCACTGAACTCCCCCTGAGCACGTCAGCCGGCCTCCCATGGCACATCTCTCCTGCTTCTGTCTCAAAATGGACTTGGCTTCAGAACCAGTGGAACAGTGAATATTCCTTGTGGGATGCTACCTGAACTTATATCTGTGCTGGGGTGAAGCAGCGTTATGACTGGCCCAGCCATTAAGTGGCCACTCCATATGGGATGGCTCAGGGTGGCTCACAGCAAAGGCCATGGAGCTGGCTGGATCAGCTCCCCTTTACTTTGAGAACCCCGAAGGACAAGCCCAGGTGGGCTGGGCTCCAACAAGTCTGTGTCAGACTTGAACTCTAAAGCATTACTGGGAAGCACAGAATGATGTGTGGGCTGCAGTTTCCACTGGGCCCTATGGGTGTATGGCTCACGTGAGTGGCCATACCAGGCCGAAAACTGGACTGGTTGTTGTACCTGGGGATGGTCCTATTTGCCCGCTCAAGTTCAGAAAACTCTTGCAATCTGGCCTACCAATTGGGAAGCGTTTAAGGTGTGACACCGGGTAAAGTGTACTCCCTGGTGGTATTACCCACTAGCTATTTTTTCTTCTCAAGCTACTTCTATAGTCATGGAGACTGAAATAACTGCTTTGGCTTTGCACACTGCTCCTGTGTTGAATGCAACATTTGATTCCTTGAGCCTCATAAATGAGGAAGTATATCAATCGAGAAAAGTAGCCTTATAAAATCACATGCCTTAGATATGCTCACTGCATCACAAGGTGGGGTGTGTGCCCTGGTAGGGGCTGAATGTTGTGTGTACCTTCCTAGATATCCATCACAATGTTAGTCAAGCTCTACAGGCATTAGCTTCTGAGACCCATGATATCGAATGACAGGTGATCCTCTGCAGGAATGGTGGGCATTGCTAACCACTGAATGGCAGTGGATCCTTGCTGTCTTGGGTGGCAATGCTTGTGTTCTACTTGTGTGCTATTGCAGTTTGTACTGCCGTTGTGGCATTTGGGTGCAGGGCTCTGCCCTCCTCACCAAGGGACCCTTTTGGAAGGCACCCTCGTGTAGATTGTATGGCGAATAACCCTGAAGTGGTGGATTATAGGGGAAATGGAGTCAGTCAGCCTCTCTCACTGGGCCTGATAAGCAGCATTCCCATAGCTTTAAGAATAGGCCTGTGTGTGCAGAATCACACTTTGTTATATGATATCTTGGCCCCCTGCTGGCTTTGTGTGCATTTAGAATATAAGAGAGTAGGGACTTCCCATGGAGCAATGTGCATCTTGTGGCATGAGTGGATCTCCCCACCCTTGAATAAAGACATTTCAGGCATTCCCAGAGCTCTGTGAATTTTCTTCTGTCTGCCTGGATCCTGAGTGAACCTGCCTGGCCTTGAAAGGATGCAAAACAGGGAGAGACAGGAAAGGTATAATCATATTCACTAAAATTAAAAGGAAGTATAAAATTGATAGGAGTGTTTTAAAATTAAGAGACTACAAGTGGTTCTCCAAGTTCAGTGTGCACCTATATCACCTGGAGGGATTGTTAAAGCATAAAATGCTAGTTTCACCTGAAAGTCTCTGATTAACAAGATCTGAGGTCGGGCCTGATAATCTGCATTTATAGCAAACTTCCAGGTAGTGCTGATGCTGTAGACTGGTGGACCACACTTTAAGAACTACTGGACTAAAGTAATGCTTTCAAATCAACAACTAGGGACCATATTTTCAAACCAGGTACTACCAGTAGCAAAAGGAGAAAAGGCAACCAGTGCTTGCATGTGAATGCTGTCTCAACCACGTACCAACTGGGAGTTGGCCAGGGTACTTGACTGCTCTATGAATTTTTCATTCTGCTCTATGAAATATCCCTTTTTTTTCATACTAAAATTATACCCACTTAATCTCTCAAGTAAAACTCTAAGACCTAGGCTAGGGCACTGATCTTCAAACTGCAAAGCACACTAGAATCACCAAGGAGACACGAAAAAATACTGATGGCTGGGACCTCTCTCCAGGGACTTTAATTTAAGTACAGGGTTAGCTTGGGAATAGGCATTCTTAATTAAAAATGGTTTGTATAGTGCACTGGTTGGGTGGCTCAGTTGTTTGGAGCATTATCCCATACACCACACAATTGCTACTTTAGTTCCCAACCAGGGCACATACCTAGCTTGCAGGTTTGATCCCCAGCTGGGACCCATACAGGAGGCAACCAATCAGTGTTTCTCTCTCCCCCCACCCCCACCCCTTCCTTTCTTTCTCAAATCAATAAACATATCCCCAGGTGAGATTTACAAAAAGGTTGATATAGTTATAACATTACATGGTATAAATCAATGAAAATATATAAGCCAAGACTATGTGCATGTACATGGAGAAATATTACATCCCCCAAGAAAAAATCTTGTAGGAACTCATCACATTTTGAGACAATTATACATCTGTAAAGATTAAACACATCTAAAACAATTCCACATAAACAAATGGTAAAAGTATGAAAACATGCAGAACAAACATAAACTATACTCCCAAGGTAATAGTGACTTCTTGGGAGGTAGGGGCTTGGAGGATGTCATTGAAGAGGCATGCAAAATAAACTTCTGTTGCAAAAATATTTAATTTTAAAAAAAAAGATGCACTGGAGCAAGTGTGGCAAATGTTACCATCTAATACATCTAGGTGGGAGTTACATTGGTAATCTTTATACTGTTATATGCATCTCTTATTTGTTTGAAAGAATGGCAGAAAGAAAATTTACATCTTCTTTGCTTAGGGAGAGTGTCACTTACGGACCCTGCTGTGAGATGCTGAGAGACTTGGGGCAGTCTATCGTATTGAAAATTCCCCCAAATACTTGACATTGGGGTCCTTCTGTTCAAGGGGAGTCTCATAGGATGAAAGGCCTCAGGATACATTTGGGAAACATTGCTTTATTGAATGGCACACACCATCATCAAACATTCAGTGTCACTATTAGTCCTCCCAAATGAGTGAAGACACAGACTTATGTTTGTGAAGGGTGAACTGTCATAGTCATCCTTGAGCTCTCACCCCTACTTGAAAGTAGGAATCTGGCAATGTAGATATGCAGGTAGTTCAAAGTCAAGAGGTGTAGCACTGTTCTCAGTACCAGACCCACATCCAGAGATTCACTATAAGGATTCATGGAAAAAGATTCATGAGACTCAGTATACAATACTACGCAGGGCTAAGATTTATCACAGCAATCTAGTAAAGACATAGGGCCAGATCCTAAGGGGAAAAAAAAGTGGTGGGGTCTGGAGGGATCCATGTGCAAGCGTCCTTATGCTCTCTTCCTCCCACCAGGGGTCACATAGAGCATGTCCTACCCCAGCAATTAAAATGCAGCAACGTGTGTAATGTTTCTGCTCAGGATAGCAATTTGAGCTGCAGTTTAGGGTTTTTACTGGAGGCTGGCCACGTAGGTACCCTCTGCCTATCATGCAGCAAAGTCCAGACTTACAGAAGGAAGGTAGGTGCTCAGAATAAAACACGTTTGTATGACAAACAATAGTCTGGGTAAACACTTATCAGTTAGGGAGTGTTCAGAACCCTCCTGAAATCCTAGTTCCCAGACACTAGCCAAGGGCCAAGTTTGTAAGCACGCCTTTTGAAGGATACCCAATTCAAGCCTGCTATGTTAACTCTTTTCTGCAGAGAACAGTTGGATAAAACCTCAGATAATGCAATCAAAAGTATTATGGAACCCTATGGGATAGAATGATGAGGTGAAAACAACAAGGTGAAGTGTACTAAGGGAGAACAAGAGCTTTGTGACAAAGTCCAAAAGATCAGCTACTGGCACTGAATAGAGGAAGGAGACCCAGCTTGACAGCAATTAAAGTGAAAACTACCTGAGGAGAGGGTGGGGGGTGTTGCTCAATATGAAGGGTTTTCAGGAACTATTATAAAGGACACATGGAGAAAACCAAGTGGGGGGGGGCAGGGGTGGAAGCAGGGGAGGGGGGTGGGGATGGCTGGGGTGGGGGGGAGTGGGGGTGGGGGTGGTAAATGCTGACAACTGTACTTGAACAACAATAAAATAATTTTAAAGAAAATAAAAATGTAAAATAAAAAAAGGAATTAGCAGTGTGAACTCAGTCATTGGAAAAATGAATGGAATCCTATTCTAAATTAATTGGAGTGTCATGTCCAGATCAATGGATGTAGAACTCCCATGGTATTCTGAAATGATCGACCATCATTTGGAAAATATATGCATTTCTAAAGTTCTGGTTCTAATACAGATAGAAATAAGTAAAGGAAGTGCAGTGAGTAGTATGGGTCACTGGAATAACACTGATATGGGAGCAATCTCACTATTTTTGAAATGAGGTTTTGAGAATTTTGAAAGGAGTCATGGTAATTCTCTTTTGCTCCATTTGGCAGAATTGAGACCAATGGTGGCAGCTTTAGGAACACAGATGCAGAGGCAACATAAAAAGGTGTTATAACAGCCCAAGAATGGAATGAGCTGACTTGGACAGAAATGTGTTCCCCATTAGTACAAATATTCACACTGCTGGATGAACATGTATTGATATCTCTAGGCTGGTTGTAAGGTTTTTTCAGATGATCTAATAATCATAGATTAGAGACAGATTAACAAGAGAAAATAACTATATTCAATTGCAAACATATGTATGGAAACCCTGCATACACAAGAGAGTCAGAGACCTCACATACACAAGAGCTTCAGAGACAGAAAGGGAAAATGAGGTATGTATGATATTCTGAGCTAAGAATTACCTTGGGGCTTCAGAGGGGAAGAATGTCATTTTGGTGTTTCATGGTTTTGTAAGGTTTGTAATTTATCACAGTTTTTGTCATTCTGCATAAATCTGATTTTGTACCATATTTTGTATTTGTACACTTGAATCATTTCTCTTAAAGATGAGCCCAAAATTATATAAGATTTAGGACACAGAAAACCTGGGTCTGAATCTGTTCTGACATCTTGTCCCCACTTGACCTGAGCTCTTGACATACTGTCTGTCTCACTGTTGCTCACACAGTTCTGACATTCCCTAGTCTCTGCACTGGCAATTTACGCTCTGAAGCCCTCTTCCTTCAGATATCCACATCACTTACTTTCTCCCTCTTTGAAGGTGTTTTCTCAAAATGTAACTTCTCCATAAGGCCTTTCGTAAAAGGAGAAGTCCTTTCCTCTTAAATGTACAGCCCATATCTACAAAAATTTCTGAAACTTCTTGCTCCATTTTAATTTTCTCCTTGCTATATAGAATTTTCACACTCTAAAGTAGATGGATTAGTAACAATTGATTGATAGATGCGTGACAGGCTCTATCAATAAATAGTCACATTATTATGCTTAGAGTTTATTGCCTGCCCCTCCACTAGAATGTACTTGATAAGTAATTTGTTAAACAAATCAAGCTATCCTTATATCAAAATTTGTGGATTGGGTTGTACAATGGCAGCCAAGTAGGTAGGAGCTGAGTCCACTCACTGTTTTTTTTTTAATACATTTTCTATACTTTTATTTTTTTATTTTTTAACTTTTTTATTTTAATTGTTGTTCAAGTACAGCTTTCTGTCTTTTACTCCCATCCCAGCCCACCTCCTCAGTGCTCCCCACTTCCCTCCCATTTCCACCTCCACTAGTTTTACTCTTGCAGCCAACTCAGACACTTAATTGATCTTTCAAAAAAATAAAGTGAACAGTGAACAGCATTTTAGCTGATATGAAGTTTGGAAGTCAAAGAGTGCAGAAGACACTTCTAAACAGCTGGTAAAGAGGTTTTATACGTGGACAGGGAAAATCCCCTAGCATGGCACCAGCAGCTGTGGTGCCAAGCAGCTGTGGTACCTGCAGCTGTGGCACCTGCCTCTGTGGAGAACTTAGCAGCTCCCTCCCCTCCCAGGGCAGGGAATCCCCCAGACACAGGTCAGGAGCAACTTAGGTACACAAAGTCATCAGGGAGAATAAGGCTATACACACATACACAGCAAGTGGCACACCCATAGCTACAGTGAAAAACACCAACTGAGAGAGTGAGAGATACTCTCTGAACCTGGAGCTGCTGGAGGAGGAGGGCCATAGCTACCCATGACTGTGATAGATTCTTGACTTTTTAGAGAGGTGGCATGTACAGAAAGCCAATCAGTGACTCAGCAGCAGTGGGAGCACCCAGAGAGACTTTTTACGGGGAGCTGAGGTCTGCTGGACAGGGACCCTGCACACATAGCTGCTCTGCCAACAAGAAAAGAGGATTGTGGGTGCAATTTGTTCCTGCTGGGCAAATTAATAAAAAAGGTCCAAAGCACGGTGATTTCTTGGTCCCAGCCCACACAGCTATACAGAGTAGGGTGTGTGGGCCTTTGTATACTGTGAAGGCAGTCTGCTGGGAACTGTGCACCTGAGATTTTTAAAGCCAGATTGAGCCCCCTTCCTTGGAGGAACCTCTAGGAAAGGAAGGTTGCACCCAACCTCCACCTCCTGAAGGAGCAAGGGAAGATCTGCAAAACCAGCTGGTCAGACTTAACAGCCCTGCAGGGGGCATTTCTGCAAGAGAAAGCAAGAGGAATGCCTAGAAGGACCAATTTTGAACTCCTCACAGGGACACAAAGTATACTGGGTCCTAAAGTCCTATGTCACTGAGGCCAGCAAAGTAGGGAGTTCAGAAAGTGGTTCAGCAAGGGGGGATCAGGGCCCCACCCAGCCTCGGTTTGCACACAGAGTTGCTGTGTACACCAAGCAGGAGAGAGTTGACACTCTTACATAGATTGCCCCCCTCCACCTGTGAAACAGACAGCTATTTAATCAGAAACTACATTATTGGAGATAAACTGGGACAGTCTAAGATGGGAGGTGTAGGGATAGGGGGAACACAACCACAACTTTCCCAGAAGACTGAACAGTGCCTCCCAGGGGAGACACAGAGGTCCGACCCTCTCAACTGCAACAGAAGCTACCTCCAGAGGCAGGTGAAAGAGATACAGGTAGTGTTGCCAGAAGTTGGACAACCCACCCTGGGACCTTGAGCTGATAAAAAACCAGGTGGATGCAGAAAGAAGTCAGGTGAACACTAGCTGCTGAGATGAATTTCACCTTCTTCTTCCTCAGAACTTGGGTATTTTTTTCTTTCTTCTTTCTTTCCTCTCACATAGCCTTTCAATATTTCTTCTTTTGCTTTAATTATATTCTAACTAACTCACTACTCTTGGTCTTTTATTTTTTATCTTTTATTCAGATTATATATATTGTTCATATTATTGTTATTTCAAATCCCACATACCACCCTTCCCTGGTCTTACTCCATTTTACCTTTTTCCTGACCTTTATTGTTGTAAACTTTAGTTTTTCCCATGTTACACCATGTCCCTATTCCTTACTCTTACTATTTCTCCTCCATCTATCCTTGCAAAAGCATTTTTCCTTCCTTAAGTCACCTCACATTCTTTTCCCCCTCTTGTAATAGTTTTATTTCCTTCCCACCTTTATAAATTATGGCTAGTTGGGCAAGGATATCATGGTCATTGCTGTTCTTCTCCAATGGTATTCCTATTTGTACACTATTTGTACTTCAGATCTCATAGGATACTCTCCCCCTGTCTTACTCCATTTTGCCTTCCCTCTGCCCTTGATAAGTTGAGTTAGGAATTCTATTTTATTTTTTCCCTTTCTTAACCTGGGTTCTATTCCTTACTTTTATTAGTTTTCCTCCCCCATCCTCTCAAAATCATTTTTCTTTACTGTAGACAGCTCATAGTCACTTTTTTCTATAATATTCTTATTCCCTTTCCACTTTTATTAATCTTCACTCAGCTGGGATTGTTATTGACCCTGCTGTGGTTTTTCTGCAGTTTTGTTCCTATTGGTTGAATACCTTTTTAATTTTAGTTCAAACCTCATAGTATACTCTTCCCTTTTCTTACTCCATTTTTTACCATTGCCCTTCCCTGTTTTACTTACATTTTAAATTTTATTCTCCCCCTTTCTTCACCTTGTTTCTACTCCCTAATGTTTTTATTTCTCCTCCACATTTCCACTCAAAATCATTTTCCTTCTTTTAATCATCTCATATTCCCTTTTTCCTAACTTGTATTATTCTGAATCTCTCTCTAATTTTGTCAATCTTTGTTCAATTACCTGTGACTTTGCTGATGTGGTACCTTTGTTTGCTTGTTTGATTTTGCTGGCATGAGTTTGGTTCCCTCATAATATTGCTTTTATAACCAATACCTATGTAACAGCATACAGGATGAGGCAGGAGTTATGACTACCAGTAAGCCCACTGGAGGGAAGAATGCACCAACGAATGAGCCATCAACAAGCAAAGCCCAAGTACAATAAGAAAACCCACACAAACTGAATAAAGGGCACCCACAGAGCATGCAGATAAGGAGATCAAATAGACTGTACCACTGAGTCCCACAGAACTCCTACCCCAGAAGTCCACCCCATGAAGACAGGCAAGCAAAGCAGAGCATCTTGAGATGCAGAAACAAACAAAAAGGGTCACCTAAAATAGGGAGATAAAGAAAAAAACCCTAATAGAAAGGAATGGAGGAATCCCCAGAAAAAGAGTTAAATGAAATTGAGGCAAGCAATCCATCAGACATAGAATTAAAAAAAAATGATTATAAGAATGCTCAAAGAACTCAGTGACAACTATAGAGAACTGAGTGGAAACTACGAAAGCATGAAAAAAGAAATAGGAAGTATGAACAAGTACCAGGAAGAATGAGGACTGAAATATCTGAAATGAAAAATACACTAGAAGGAATTAAAAGCAGGGTGGGTGAAGCAGAGGACCAAATCAACAAGCTGGAAGACAAGGTAGAAAGAAATATATAGGCAGAGCAACAAAATGAAAAAAGACTAAAAAAAATGAGGATAGTTTAAGGGAACTTCATGACAACATGAAACCTAATAACATTCACATCATAAGAATATCAGAAGGAGAAGAAAAGGAGCAAGGGATAGGAAACCTGTTTGAAAAATAATGACAGAAAACTTCCTTAACTTGGTGAGGGGAAAAGTCATGGAAGTTTAGGAAGCACAGAGCGTCCCAATCAAGATAAACCCAAAGAGGCCTACTACAAGACACATCATAATTAAAATGTCAAATATTAAAGACAAAGAGGGAATCTTAAAGGCAACAAGGGAAGAACAGCAGGTAACATACAAGGGAGCTCCAATAAGACTACAAGCTAGAAGGGATTGGCATGAAATATTCCAGATAATAAAAAATAAAGACTTACAACCAAGACTACTTTATCCAGCAAGGCTCTCATTTAAAATAGATGGTGAAATAAAGAGCTTCCCAGACCAAAGAAGGCTAAAAGAATATGCCTCCACCAAGCCATAACTGCAAGAGATGCTAAAGGGACTGTTATAAAAAGAAGAAAGAGAGAGAGAGAAGGAGAGAGAGGGAAACATAGGTACAAAAATAGCCAAGAATAAGTAACCATCAATAATAACCTTAAATTTAAATGGATTAATACTTTAAACAAAAGACATAAGGTAGCTGAGTGGATAAGAAAACATGACCTGCATATATGCTGTCTTCAAGAGACTCACAAAAGATCTACATGGACTGAAACTGGAGGGATGGAAAAAAAATATTCTAAGCAAATGGACATGAAGGAAAAAGCTGGGGTAGCAATACTTATACAAGACAAAATAGATTTCAAAACAAAGGCCATAAAGAGACAGAGAAGGGCACTTCATGATAATTAATGGGAACATCCATCAAGAAGATATAACGATTGTAAACATATGTGCATGCAACATAGGAGCACCCGGACTTATAAGGAAAATCTTGGAGGACTTCAAGAAAGATAGATGACAACACACTTATATTAGGGGATTTTAACACCCTACTGTTAACAATAGATCGATCTTCCAAACAAAAAATCAAGGATATTGTGGCACTGAACAACACTGTATATCAAATGCACTTAATTGACATGTACAGAAACTTTTACCCCAAAGAAACAAAATGTATATTCTTTGTAAATGCACATGGGACATTTTCAAAGACAGACCACATGGTAGGACACAAAATAAGCCTCAACAAATGAAAGGAAATTGAAATCGTATCAAGCATTTTCTTGGATCACAATGGCTTGAAACTAGAAGCCAACCTCAAGGGAAATAAAACTTAAAAACAATCAAATTCATGGAGACTGAATAGCATGCTACTATACAATGAATGGGTTGATAATGTGATCAAGGAAGAAATCAAAAAGTTTCTGGAAACAAATGAAAATAAACACTCAACAACCCCAAACCTCTGAGACACAGTAAAAGTAGTCCTGAGAGGGAAGTTCATAGCAATATAGGCCTACCTTAAAAAGATAGAAAGTAAGCCAGGTGGTGAGGGACAAATACCATATGATCTCACCTTTAACTGGAACCTAATCAACAAAAGAAAAAAGCAAGCTAAATATAACCAGAGACATTGAAATTAAAAACAAACTGACAGTAACCAGAGGGGAGGTGGGAGGGGATAATGGGAGGAAGGGTTTTCAAGAACAACTATAAAGGACACATGAAGAAAACCAAGGCGGGGGTGGAAGCAGGGGAGGGAGGTGAGTTTGGTTGGGGTGGAGGGGGAGTGGTGATAGGTAAAGGTAGACAACTGTAATTGAACAAAAATAAAATTATTTTTAAAAAAGATAGAAAAATTTCAAACAAATAACCTAACCCTATATCTACAAGAACTAGAGGAACAATAATAAACAAATCCCAGAGTGAGTAGAAAGAAGGAACTAATCAAGATCAGAGTAGAATTAAGTGACATGGAGACTAAAAGAACAATTCAAAGGCTCAATATATCAAGGAACTGGTTCTTTGAAAAGATAAAATCCACAAGCCTTTAACTAGACTCATCAAGAAAAAGAGAGGACCCAAATAAATAAAATCAAAAATAGAAAAATTAAATCTGATACCACAGAAAAACAAAAGATTGTCAGAAATTATTATGAAGAGGTATATGACAAGAAATTTGACAACCTGGGTGAAATGATACATTTCTAGAAATACATAATGCTCCAAAGCTGAAACAAGAAGAAGCAGAAAGTCTGAACAGACCGATAACAGATAGTGAAATTGAAGCAGTAATAAAATAACTCCCCACACACAAAAGCCCTGTCCCAGACAGCTTCACAGGTGAATTTTACCAAACATTTAGGGAAGAGCTAACTCCTATCATTCTCAAACTATTCCAAACATTTCAAGAATAGGGAAGACTCTCAAACTCTTTTTGGTGTGAGATTCATCCCAGGGACACAAGGATGGGACAATATTTGTAAATCAATAAACATAATACATCATATAAATAAAAGGAAAGACAGAAATCACAGGATAATATCAACAGATACTGAAAAGGCATTTGATAAAACACAATACCCATTTATGATAAAAACTCTCAGCAAAGTGGGAGTAGAGGGAGCATAGCTCAACATAATAAAGGCCATATACAAGAAACCTGCAGCCAATATCATACTCAACAGACAAAAACTAAAAGCTTTCCCCCTAAGATCAGGCACAAAACAAGGGTGTCCATTTTCACCACATCTATTCAAAATAGTATTGGAAGTTCTAGCCACAGTGATCAGACAAGAAAAAGAAATAAACGACATCCAAATTGGAAAGGAGGAAGTAAAACTGTCATTGTTTGCAGATGACATGGTAGTGTACATAGAAAACCCCATAGGCTCCACCAAAAAACTACTCAACCTAATAAATGAATCTGGCAATACAGCAAGATAAAAAGTCAATATTCATAAATCAAAGGCATTTTTGTATGCCAGCAATGAAATACCAGAAACAGAAACTCGGGGAAAAAATGCCATTTGCTATAGTAACAAAAATAAAGTACCTAGGAATTAACCAAAGGGGTAAAAGACCTGTACTCAGAAAACAATAGAACATGGAAGAAAGAAATTAAGGAAAACACAAATAAATGGAAGCATATACCATGTTCATAGATTGGAAGAATTAAAATCATTAAAATGTCCATACTACCCAAAGCAATCTATAGATTTAATGCAATCCTTATCAAAATACTAATGATATATTTCAGAGATATAGAACAAATATTTCAAAAATTTATGTGGAACCATAAACAACCCCAAATAGCCTCAGCAATTTTGAGAAAGAAGAACAAAGTAGGAGGGATTATAATACTTGATAACAAATTATATTACAATACCACCATAATCAAAGCAGTCTGGTACTGACCCCTGGCTGGTGTGGCTCAGTGGATTAAATGTCCTAACCAAAGGATCACCTGTTTTATTCCCAGTCAAGGCGCATGCCTGGGTTTCAGGCAAGGTCCCCAGCAGAGGGGGTGCGAGAGCCAACTAAACATTGATGTTTCTCTCCCTCTTTCCCCCTTCCCCTCTTTCTAAAACTAAATAAATAAAATATTGAAGAAAAAACAGTCTGGTACTGGCATAAGAACAAACACATGGATCAGTGGAACAGAATAGACATCAGAAAAAAACCATGTCTCTGTAGTCAATTAATATTCACCAAAGGGGGCAGGAGCATAAAAAAGAGTAAAAATAATCCTTTTAATAAATGGTGCTGGGAGATCTGGACAGCTACATGCAAAACTTTGAAACTCAACAACCAACTTATACCATACACAAAAATAAACTCAAGACAGAAAAAAAAAAAGACTTAAATATAAGCTGTGACACCATAAAAGTCCTAAAGGAAAACACAGGCAGGAAAATCTCAGACATTCCACACAGCAATATTTTCACTGATATGTCCCCTAGAGCAAGGGACATAAGGAAAAGAATAAACAAATGGGACCTCATGAAAAGTAAAAGCTTCTTCATGGCTAAAGAAAACAGTATTAAAATGAAAACAGAACCAACCGTATAGGAAAACATATTTGCCAATGATACGTCATAAAAGGGTTTGATCTCCAATATATATAAAGAACTCACATGACTCTACTCCAGGAAGACAAAAAGCCTGATTAAAAAATGAGCAACGGATCTGAACAGATCCTCAGCATCACTAGCTAGCAGAGAGATGCAAATTGAAACCACAATGAGATACCATTTCACACCAGTGAGAATGGCCATCATAAACAAGTCAACAAACAACAAGTGCTGGTGAGGTTGTGGATAATAGGGAACCCTAGTGCACTATTGGTGAGAATGCAGACTGGTATAGCCACTGTGGAGAACAGTATGGAATTTCCTCAAAAACCTAAAGATGGAACTGCTTTTGACCCAGTGACTCCACTTCTGGGATTATACCCTAAGAATCCTGAAACACCAATTCTAAAGGACCTATGCACCCCTATGTTCATAACATCATTATTTACAATAGCTAAGTGCTTGAAACAGCCTAAGAACCCATCAATAAATGAGTGGATAAAAAAACTGTGGTACATTTACACAATGGAATACTACACAGCAGAAAGGAAGGAGGAACTCCTACCCTTCGTGACAGCATGGATGGATCTGGAGAACATTATGCTAAGTGAAGTAAGCCAGGCAGTGAAAGAAAAATACCATATTATCTCTCCTATAATTGGAACCTAGTCATCAAAACAAACAAGTGAACAAAATAGAACCAGAGATACTGAAATAAATAACAAGCTGACAGTAACCAGAAGGGAAAGGGGAGAGATAATAGGGGAAAAAGGCGAAGAATCTAGTCAAGAAGCATGTATAAAGAACCTATGGTAATGGGCAGCAGGGTAGGGACTGACTGAGGGAGGTGGAGGTGGGTAGGGTAGGGGAGAGCAATGGGGGGAAATTGGGACAACTGTAATTGAACAACACCAAAAAAAATTGTGGATCATTTATATACCAAGACACACACAACACATTCTTCTAAATCAAAATGAAAGCAATTTCTTCTAGGATCTTAAGGAACACTTCACTCAAATGCTTTGTAGAAATTTAATATTAACATGATACTTTGGGCCCAGGAATGTAAAAATGTGGAGAAAATGTAAATCTTCAGCTAAAAGCCCTAACAAAATGTAGGTTTTGGTTATAATCAGGAGTTGCAGATTCTTCATAATTTTTTTGATTGCATAAAGATTTTTTAAACTAACGTTTAGAGCAGTTTTAGGTTCATAGAAAATTGATAGAAGGGTACAGTGATTTCCCATATATCCTCTGCCCAGTGGTTGCAAATTCTTACTACAGAAAAATGACAGGACAATTTTTACAGCTGAATGATTTCATGACAAAAGACAGAAGCTGCCTTTGAAATAAAGCTTCTCATAAGCATAGTTCTCTATTCAGGAAAGCAGAGTATTCCATTGTGGTCATTATTTAGAACAATGAGGAAAATGAGTACAGCAGAAAAGTTTGAATGCCGTGAATATTAGACACAAGCCAAACATTTGAAATGAGTTTATTAACCTCTTTCCTGACTGAATTTCTTTAGTTTTATTTTTCTTGACTGAGAAGTGAAGATCATTTTTCTATATCTGTGTAATACAGTAGCATCAAGGGCTATATTTCCATCACAGTGCAGGAGGGAATGGCAACAAGATCCCCACAGATATGAATGTGGCTTATGTCTTCCATCTTCACAGTTCAGGAAAAATCTTCCTACTTCTGCAAAGTAGGTTACAGTTAACATCTATGTCTCTCATATTTTCACTGGGGTGTGGACTACTTCAGGGAATTTCTGTCACTGTGCAAGAGGCTAGATGAGAAGTCATGTTTCAGAGGCTAGATGAGAAGTCATGTTTCTCCCCTTTGCTGAAACAAAAGAATCAGGCATAATGCTCTCTGTTTGCTTAGTTAGTGTTTTACCGGGGCACTTAACATATTTTGCATGGAAACTTTAATTTTCAAAGCAGGTATTTGATATGAGGCTCAGTTGTCAGGGTTGTAAACCATTTTTACTCTTCATTTATATTACAAGTATATATTTGTAGCTTTGATTCATGTCTCATCTTAACTGTTGACAATTGTTGGAAAGCTATAGCTGTCTATTCACATCATGTTGGATTGGGAAGAGGGGGCCTCCATGGGCACAAGCTTGTGGAACCTAGTGGCTTGTAGGGTAGAGGGTTGGGCTACATGTGCCAGGACCTGTGAGGTTTGTTCTTTTGTTATCAAGTGTTACATTAGTCTCACCCTGACACCCACAGTCTACTCTTAACACAGCAGCCAGAGGGATCCTGTTGAAACTGGAATCAGATCATGTCAGTCCACTGCTTTATACCTTCCCTCAAGTTTTCATGTAACTCTCAGTAAATGGCCTTAAAAGTCCTCCTTGACCTGACCCATTACCTCTCCTGTTACCTCTCCAACTTTTCCTATTGCTCTTCACCTCCCTCACTCTATTTGTACCATGATGGTCTTCTTGCTGGTCTTAGAACACATGAAGCATGCCCTTCTTTGGTCCTATGCATTTTCTGTTTCTTCTGCCTGGAATTCTCTTCCTCCAGATTTCCTTATGGCAACCCCCTCATCCTCTACAAGTCTCTGCTCAGAAGTGACCTTCTTGCTGAGGCTTATCCTACCCACAATATTTTAATTATCACCCTGTGCTCACACACTCTCTAGATTCTCTCTTTCTTACTTTATTTTTCCATGGTGCTGTATCCCTATTTAACATTCTAGATTTTTAAAAATTATTTTATTTTATGTCTTAACTACTAAAACCTAAGCTCCAAGAAGGCAGTGATTTTAGCCTTGTCTGTGCTATTTACTGCACTAATCCAAGCCCCTAGAATAGCAATTATAATATAAACATATTGGGCATCTATAGTGGATTGCTAGAACAGTCCCTGTTATGCCTGTTTTCCTAGCATGATTATTAACTACACTCCCTTCACTGTGCAAAGTGAAGGATGATTAGATTTATGGTCACTATACACAGAAGAGATGCTCAGTAAATATTTTAATTGAGAGGCTGCTCCCTTATGAGTAGAGAACTGTCTCCAAGTGTGGCTCAGAATAATAGTCAGTACTAGAGAAAAATATAACACCCACCAATGAGAAGCAGCTGAGACTCCAAAATGGTGGTAAAGAACAGCAGTTGGTATTTGGAAAGTCAGTCTTGGGACTATGGTCTGTCAATCTGTGATATTAAGGAGCAGAGTTCCAGTCCCCAACAAAGAGCACAGTGGAGTTGCTATGCCTGCAAGAAGACTTGGGGATTAGAAGTCTGACAAGAGCAGAAATGCAGAAGAGCATTCCAAACAGAAATCTAGCTTTACAAACTGGGGCTAAGGAGGGTAGCAGCCAGGTAATCACAAGTTCAGTTAAAAACTCAGTGAACAAAGGGGATCCTTAATGCTTTATACCCATGATTTTCAACCAGTGTGGCTACAAGAAGTTTTAAAACATGCAATACCTAATAATTTAGTCAGGGACAATGACCTTTTGTTCCTTAGATTGTCAAATAAAAAAATGACAACAGCCAACATAACAATAGCCATGCAGTATGAATGAATCAAAATTATACCTATCTTCTTTTCAGATTGGCAAAAAATATATTTTTTGGTATGCTGCAGCACTTTAGTAATTAGTTTATGTGTGCCTTGAGAGAAAAAAGGTTGAAGATTGCTGCTTAATACTCCTGAACAAACCCTTCACATATATTCAACTTTGAACCCTTCACATATATTCAAAATCCTTCACATATATTCAAAATCCTTTCTTAATAAAGACTGTGGTTTCCTTTTATTTACCATGTTATGTGTGACTTTCTCTTTTCTTTCAAAATATATGCTTGAATATCTTTTTAAATCTATATTTCACTTTGATTTGTTACTCCCTGTATTAGTTTTGTTATTGCCAATATAGCAGATTGCCACAAACTTAGCAGCTTAAAAGAACACAAATTTATTATCTAACAGTTCTGTAGGTCAAAAGCATTGTCTAGATCAGCAGGTTTATCTACTCTGGTTCCCACAAAGCTGTGTGCTTGATTTTTCAAGGGGATGTGGATATAGAATTATTTCCTCTAAAAGTTTATAAACAAGACAGTTTCCTAACACCAAATTTGAACATTTCCTCTATAAAAGAAGTTTTCATTCCCCAGAACCTCTGGGGATATTTTCAATCTGTAATAATATAGGGTTATACTTAGTGTCCTGAGGCAGAAATATTTAAATTTAAAAAAAATATTCCCCAAGAGAATTTGATCAATTTCATCTTTTCTCTCCTCTTGGTGAAAACCACCAAGGAAAGAGGATGAACATTAGCATTCCACCCAAATTTTCAACCTGAGTTGAATATATTCCTAAATCATTCAAGTGAAGTCCTTCAGATCTGCCAATGTTTCACTGATGACCCAGGGTGTAGAGGGCAGTATTACCAATTTGGCTGCTAAATAAGTAGTGATGAATAAAAGTTGGAAGTCTAAACAGCAACAGTGAGCCCTGTCTCTCTGCACAGTGAGTTTTTCCTTCTGCTGAACTTGGATGTGAGGCTGGCAAGCTGCCCAGTACATCAGAGAGTGAACAAATTTATTGTGAGTGAATACAGAAGGCAGAAGGAGCAGAAAAGGCCAAGGACATGGTTGAATTCATATATCAGCCTGGCCTCTAAATAGAGAGCAGTAAACCATGTTTAAAGGAATTGAAGCTGTCATCTTTATCTCTACTTGCTGAATAATGTTTGACTCCCCTTTCAATGAGACTATATGCTTTTGTTTTTTGTTCTGCCTTGTTTAGTTTGTTGGTTGATCTGGAAGCTCTAACCAAAAGAATGGCTTTTCCTTATTCATGCCTCAGTAACACACACATGCTAAAATCTCAGTGACAATAAAATAAACATTTATTTCTTGCTTGCACCAAGACCAGTCCACAATGAATAGCCTTCTTCCTCTTTGTAGTGAGGCTATCTGTAACACATGGCCTCCAGGTTGCTGCACAAGGACACAGATAGATGATTTGTGGAGTGAGTGCTCCACCTGAACTGCTTGGAGCTGGAAGTGATATCACTTTCACTAGTACTCTATTGGTAAGAATTAGTCAAACTATCCCCTTAGTTACAGGAGTCTGAGAAATGTGGTCTTTCTGGTAAGAGAAAATGGCGTAATCACATATATGTATTGAACATTCAGAGATATTATCTCCTTCCATTCCTACAGTACTCAGAGATAAGTAGGGAGGGCAGAATAATTATATTTTTCCACTTGAGGAAACTTAGGGAAACTAGTCACATTCCAAAGGACACACAGCTAGTACTCAGGTGACGCTTAGATTTTCTACATCTGAAATCCAAAAATGAGAGAGATGTGCACAAATTTGTGATAGAAGACGGTTATTTTGACTGCAATAAACTATTTTGTTTGGTGCAAAAAAAAAAGAATGGCTTTTCTTGATGTTTATACGTTTACATTTTGATATACCTAAGTAGCAACTCTTGAAACATGTCTCCTCACAGTTGTCGCACTCCAGCTCTGCCATTTCCAAACTCTGTAAGCTTAGGCAAGTCTCTTAGCATCTCAGTGCCTCATCTATGACATGTAGATATAATAGTTCTTACCACATTTGGGTAATTTTAAAGATTAATCAAGTTCATAAATGTCAAGCAGTTACAATTATGCCCTGCATAGGATAGGCACACAACGAATAAAAATTTTTATTGCATTTAATTTTGTATTCCTTGACCTGCATCTTTCACTTGTTAAAAACCAAATTCAACCAAGTAAATTAGAAGATTTAATTGGCTTTATTAAGCAATTTATGAATTGGGCAGCATCCCATCTAGGAACTAGAAGGGTGCTCTGAGGGTTTGTACAAAAGGGAACGTTTTCATATAAAGAAAGGTGGGTCAAGGGAGTTACTGACAAAAGAAAGAATTTGGTGGGGGGGCATCTTCTTTGGGGGAAAGGCTTTATTATGCAGATTGCCTCTTCTGTCTATGGAGGATGGAGAGGGCCCATGTGACAAATTATTTTACTGGTGCTTAGCCAGAAAATTCCAGTCTGGTGAGTTAAGGTTGTGTTTATTTAAGAGAGGTTGAAAGTACAATTAGATCAGGTACTAAATCTAGGTTTGGTATCATGGGCTTTCATCATGAGTGATGCCATTTTGGGGCCTGTGGTTTTCTTTTTAGCACACTTTCTATCCCTCACCCAATATGTACCACATGCCTGGTAAGCATAATTAAGGGGGGAAGAGAGAAGCTATTGATTGAAGGTAAAATAAACATTGAGATTTCCCAAAATGTCACGCTCCATCTGTATGCCTAGTGTTCTCTATCTTCTCTCACTGGCTCTGGGTTCACTAACAAAACACCTAGAAAGTAAAGTTTCGGGAGCCGACCAACACCTGACCCTTGACACAGTCAGGTCAGATGAGACACATCTGCACAGCAGAGGAGACTGTGGCCGGATCTCCTGTCTATCTCTTCTTGTATGCCTGTCCCTGCTAGCAATAGGTGGTGGGATTTTTGGATACCTGTGCATTATAACAAAAAATCTGCACGATGCCTCTGATTCTGCATGAAACGATTTGTTGACCACAGACCAGAAGTCCCTAACAACCCTAATGCTGCCTACTTCCCCCACCTAGGAAGTTAAGGACAAAATTAAACTATGGGCCAACCAACTGCCAGAACGCTGAAGGAAGCTGTTGCTAGGAATATTTCTTAAGGAGTCACCACTTAAAAACTTAAGATTTATTAGAGCCACTCCCCCTCCCATACCCTGGACAGGAGTGTAAAGAAGCAAGGAGTTCTAGTTCAAAATAATAATCCCAATACATGGAAATGAATACAAAACTTGCCCTCCCACAAGATATATAAATCAAAAGACCTAGGTAGGAAACCAGGTACCTAACCTAGACAAATCGAACCTCAACAAACAATAGCTAATTTCTATATAATCTATAAATCACCCCTTGCACCCTTTTAATTTAGACCAATCCCTAGAATTTTAATAGACACCTAGTTATTAATTGGCACCTGAAAGTTTGTGCCCGTATAGCTTCGTTGACTATCTGGTTAATAACCCTCTTGGTCAAAATAACCTTTGTTTAACATGGTTGATCTGTGGGACCTCCTGTACTTTTTGGTTATTTCCTTGTTTAACATGATTGATCTGTAAAACCTTCTGTACTTTTCGAAGTTATTTATATGGCAACCGTTTCTGTTTTAATAATCACACTATGCATTGAATGTTGTATAACCTCCCCTATAAAAATAAAGATTGATTCTTCTTGGTGAGTCAGTCGGGCCCAAAAGTCTGACTGTCCTCCGGCACCCCACCTGGTGTCTCGCTTCATTTGCTTCGCCTGAGCCGTGCATCCTCTGGGGACCCTGAGACCCCGCTGAGACTGGACCCCAGCAGTAAAGAATAGCAAAGAGGTATTTTAATGACCTGGAAATGTGGCCTTTAAGCATTTAGAAAAGCAAAATGTAGAAACTAGCAAAAACAAATTTAAAATAATTTCAACACAATATACAGACTGTATCAGTCAGGATAGGCAAAGTCTTGTGCTGTAAAAAAAGAAGCTCAGCATTATCTTAGACAGTATGAGTAAGTTGGTTGAAACTTTGTCCTGTAAACAGAAAGGTCACAGGTTTAATTCCCGGTCAGGGGATGCACTTGGGTAGTGGGTTCTGTCCCAGTCTGGGTGTGTGCAAGATGCAACAGAAGAAGCCCAGCATTGTAGCAACATATAACAACAATTAGGCCTTATTTTTTGTTCACATAATATGTCTGCTGTGGGGAGACTCGGTCCCTACTCTTCCCTGGCTGATTTAGGCTGATGAAGCAACCAGTATCTGGAGAGTTGCTGTAGTTACCATGGCATATAAAAAAGGAGACAGGCAAATCACATGCTGGCTATTAAAGCTGTAGACCAGAAATGAGTCACTTCTATTTACATTCCTTTGGCTAAAATAAGTCAGATGCCTATACTTCAACAAGGTACATTAAATCTTTGAAGCCATAGTCTAAAAACTATAAACAAAAACCATTGCTTCAAAATAAATGATTTCAAATATTTAATATTTAAAAGTATAGAAACACAAATCAACCTGAAATTAATCATCTCAGCTCTAATTGCAAACTATAAAAATTCAATTTTCTTACTCTTTAATGTTTAAATAATTAGTATACTCTTCCAAAACATAACTGCAAGCATAATGATATGCTTTTCAAACATTTCAAATGTCTAAGTAAGAGCTGCATGAAAAGATCGGTCTCATTCCTACTTCAGGATAATAGAGAGATAAGTGAAATTTTTTTGAGTTTGTATTATTCCAAATTCATAGATATATAACTACTAAAGTACATTTATCTGTGATGTGTTTTTTCCTTGGTGTTAAATGTGTGCATGTATGTATTTGAATTGCTTTAATCCAAAGTAACCCCTTAAAATGTACTTTGACTAGGAAGTATATTTTTGAGAAAGTCTACCATGTTTACCAGGCTGTAAGCATTGATAACCTTAACATTGGTAATGCCAGCTGTACAATTTAATGTTTGTACTTAGAGCTCACTCTGACTTATGGGTAGTCATGGAATCATCATCATCATCATCATCATCGTCATCATCATTATCAAAGCAATATCTTAATTTACTAAGTTTTATGTACTTGTCTACCCCTTTCAGTGCTTAAAAAGAGGAGCTATTATTTCCTCCCTATGTTACACATTTAGAGGTTGAAGTAGGTTAAGGAACTTAACCCAGGGTATAGTAAGTGGCAGAGAGAGCACTCACCTCCCAGTCCCCCTGGCTCCAGAGTCAGTACTCATAAATACCACCCTATGTTCAGTCTCTGATCAAGCTTCACAAAATAAACTAGGATGGTTTTGAGATAAGAGTAGGTAGAGCTTGCCCCAAAGGCTCATTTGTCACCTACCTACCAGAAGAATGAGTCCAATACAATATCTCCATTTCAAATATGTAAGTAGTGAATAGCAGGGTTTTCAGGTTAAAGAAATAAAAAAAAACCCAACAGTTGTGCTTAAAGATGAGCAGCTGAATTCTTAATGGTAAAGCAAAAATAACTACAAAGTAATTGAATCAAACATATAGGTATGTCAAAGGATTCTTTATTAAATGTAGAGATGAGCAGCAAAGATATGCAGTAGCTTCAACTTACTTATTAAAGAGTGAATGTCCAGGTGTGTAAAGAGACATATAGTATCAAAAGTGACATAATAGGGTTTTAGTTTTCAGTAGTATCAGAGAGGAATTACATTTTAACTCAGATTAATTACAACATTCCCTTAATTGAATACCTTGACCAGATGGTTAATGAAACCATTGACAAGCAAATGTGACCTTTGCTTGTGAAACCATTGACAAGCAATAGTTTTTTATTGTGGTTTTTCAATTTATATTTCTTTCATAAAGAAAAGCTGATAAGTTACATTGGAAAAATCTATATTTGTAACCAGAAAATAAATTGTTATTGCAATAACTGGCTGAGGTAGGTAGCCTACAGTAGAAAGGGCTTTATTTTTAGATAAATTGCTGGTGTTCAAGAATTGTCTATTTTCCACACTACCTTGGTTAGCCACTATGCAGAAAAGACGTAAAATTCCATACTATGCTTAGAATGATCTAATTGTAAGGTTGACCCTTGGCTGAAATTTGGGAACTTGGATTTCAGGAGGGTTCCCATCATTTTCAGAACTGATAAAGACGGCTCAACTGTGTCTAAACTGTTTATGAAAACAATTGGTTTATGCTGAACTCCTCTTGGTAGTGTAGAATTGTGCTTTTCATTGGCAGAGTAAACCTAAGCGACCAGCCCCCAGTAAAAAGCCCAGCTGCTGAGTTTCTAATGGGCTTCCCTGAGCAGAAATATCACATATGTGTTGCTTCATTTTTGTTGCTGGAGAAAGTCTGTGCTCTGAGTAACCTCTCATGGGAGGAAGAGAGCAAAAGGAAGTACACATGGATTCCTTCAGGTTCTACTTCTGTCTTTTCCCTTTTTGATCTGGCTGTCTATCCATAATATATCATTGTAAGAAATCTTAGCCCTGTGTACAAGTATATGCTGAGTCCCATGCATCCTTCTAGTGAGTCTTCAGATGTGGGGGTGGTCTTGGAGACTCACAGCCCAGTCACTCTCCATGGGCATTTCACCTCCACAGGTTTTATTTTGAAAAGCAGAAATGTAACATGTTTCATCAAGAAGTTATGGAAAGACTTGGTGTCTCACCCCTGTTCTGACAAACTAAATAAAACTCCAAATATATTTGCAATATGTGACTTTAGTACATCAGCTTGCAACAAACTTTTCACACAGTAAAAACCTCTAGAAGGGAATCAGGAAGGCAGTGAATGCACACAACAGAAAAATAAGCAGAGGTGTCATTGTTCCTTTAGCCTTGGACACAATTGTTCTTTGTTCTGAGAATTGTGAGGAAAAAAATATCTAAGAAGCCATAGGAAAATCTCCTGTGGATTTTGAAAAACAACAGCCAAGGGAGAAAGTGAGCAGAGATAGAGAAGGATCGTGCTATTAATAAATTTCTCCTTTTAAAACTACAATAGCATCGTGATGTTCACTACGATATCACTGTGTGTTTTGTCTAGTCTTCTTTTTAGGTTTTGGAGGACAGTTGAATATGTGTGAACAAAGGAAGGAAAAACATTCACACAATAAGTTTTGAAGTGGAATTGAAAACAAAACAAAAAAATAAAGTAGAGTGTTCATCGAATTATCTTGTTAAAAGGAAAGATGCCTGACATCATATAGGATTAAAGTGCCAATCCCATAAAAGTAGGTTATGAAGAGCTACTATAACCCAATACAAAATGTTGGAAAACAAAAATGCAGTGTACATCTTCTTAGCACCACTGTAATTTTTTCTCATCCTTTAAAGCAATGTAACTTTTCAGTATGCACAAAGTGCAATGTTATGGCAGTGGTTGACACATTTTATAGAATTTCACAGAGTGTTCCCAGAAAATGAATAATCATTTAAGAAAGAGATTTAATCTATTTAGAGGATGGCTCAAAACTCTTTTCCTTTTCTCTAAGATTATGTATCCTTAGTATCTGCCTCCTTGTTTTTCCCCTTGCTACTCACTTACTGCTTTATAATTAACTTTATTTTTCCCATACAAACGAAATGGCTTCTTAAAGGAATAGAATTGAAAAGACTGGCAGGCCTTAAGGGAAATGGGTTTTGAGAGAAACTTGCAAGAGGATAGGATGGTGACTGCAGGGGGTAGGGGTTGGGTATAAGGGGACTAAATGGCAATGGAAAAAATGACACAAAAATTTGAGGAAACAAAAAAGAAAAGTAGTGATAGTGATAAATAGTTTGAGGACAATAGATGTTTATCACTGGCATGGAGTTACTCTAATTGTAATGTATAAGCCTGTTGAAATTGTCATTAGAACACACATGATGCGACAAATAATTATGCCTATCAAATAATTTTAACATTGTCATAAAATTACTATTTCCCAATACTCTCATCTTACAATATAGAAATCATTTGTAACAAAACATTTTTATTTCTGTTACATTTTTCATGATAAATGTGAGCAGATTTAAAAATACTTCCTAGTAAGACTTTAAACTCCTTTAAGGAAGGGAAATGAATCAATTACTCTTTACTTAGATTTTTCTCTCTATGTACTGAGACTTCTGTCAGTCATTGTGAGGGTATTTTTACTTAGTTCCCTGAACATAATTAAAATAGCTGCTTTAATTATAAAGGACACATGGACAAAAACTAGGTGGCAGGTAGAAATGGGAGGGAGGTGGGGATGACTGGGGAGTGAGCTGGGATTAGAGTAAAAGACAGAAAACTGTACTGGAACAACAATTACAATAAAAAAGCATAAAAAATAAAAATAAAATAAAATAGCTGCTTTAATCTCTATTTATTTAAATTTATTTATATTTAAATAATTAAAAAATCTCCTTTAATTAATCTCTCTCGTTCTCTCTCTGTCTCTCTCCATATATATATATGAAAAATAGCTTCTTTAATATCCTTGTCTAATAATTTAGACAATTGCGTTATCTTAGGGTTGATCTTTGTCAATTGTATTTTCTTCTAAAAATTGTCCCACACTTTCCTGTTTTGTTGTGTAATTTTGGATTTTACCCTGGATATTGTGACTGTTATGTCATGGAGAGTCTAGATTCTGTTATAATCTTCTGGAGTTGATTTTTATATTTTGTTTGTATGTTTTAAAATCAGGTGTATTATTTGGTTGGTTTCAAACTTCATGGTCAAAATCTCCTGAGATCATAACATCTCAAATTTCAGTTCTTTTAGAATTAGCTGTATTAATTTAAGCCTACCACAGCCCATGTGTAGTTCAGGGGTCAGTCACAGAATCGAGAGAAGTTTGTGGACAGAAATTAGTGTACTCCTCTTCTGTCTCCTTTCCAATGTCACTCCTTACTTTCCAGTGGCTGTGGTTTCCCTGAACTTCTTTCTCAGGTCCCTCAGGCTGGAAATACTACAGATTTTCCACCAGTTTTAGCCACTCCATGTAGATATATCTTTATTCTGTCTCCAGGCTAAAAAATGGAAAACTGGCACTGTGCCCTGTTCCTTCTTCCAAGTTTCAAATCCCTTCTATCATCTACCTTTTTGTTGTTCTTATTGTTTATTTTCCTATGCCTCTCAGTCACTGTTTTGTGTTATTTGGAGTATTTTTTCAGAATTTTCAATTGCTTCTTATAGCAGAGTTCACTCTTGTAGCATCACTTTGCTATACTAATAGCAAAACTTTATCAGTCTATGAGATTTACCAACCCAGGCATGTGCCCTCACTGGTAATCAAACTGGTGACCCTATGGTTCACAGGCCAGCTCTCAACCCACTGAACCACACAGAACAGTGTGCAAAAATTTTTTTTTCATTTTCTAAAAAATTATTTTATTGTTGCTCAATTACAACTGTCTGCATTTCCCCCCACCACTCCCCACCACTCCAGCCAAACCCACTTCCCTCCCTTGCTTCTACTCTCCCCCTTGGTTTTGACCATGTGACACTTACAGTAGTTCCTGAAAACCCTTCCCCACACCGTCCCCAAACCCTCCCATCTGGCTATTGTTAGATAGTTCTTAATTTCAGTGTCTCTGGTTATATATTGTTTGCTTTTTTCTTTTGTTGATGATGTTCCAGTCAAAGGCAAGATCGTATGATATTTGTACCTAACAGCCTGGCTTAATTCACTTGGCATAATGCTCTCCAGTTCCATCCATGCTGTTGTAAAGGGTAGGAACTCCTTTTTTCTCTCTGCTGCATAGTATTCCATTGTGTAAATGTACAATAGTTTCTTGATCCACTCATTTACTGATGGGCACTTAGATTGCTTCCAGCACTTGGCTGTTGTAAATTGTGCTGCTATGAACATTGGGGTGCATAGGTTCTTTTGGATTGGTGTTTCAGGGTTCTTAGGATATAATACCAGCAGTGGAATTGCTGGGTCAATAGGAAGTTCCATTTTTATTTTAATATTAGAAATATAGTACAAATATTGCTGATCTTTCCCCAACGATTGAGAAATGTTTAGCCACCAAAGAGATTATCCAAATGTGATGAGGTTAGGGCTTAGAGAGTACCTGTGTGGGTCCTCCAGGAAGCAGACTCTGAGACAATCAGGATTACAAGACCTTTCCAGAAAGGGAGAAGTAATATTAGTGAAAGGTAAATTGGGAAGAAAGCAAGATTGGGCAAAGAGAACATTGAACTTGACATGCTGACTTGACATTTTTGGAAGGAAAGTGGGGAAGAAGCAGGTCAGGGAAAGCTTCACGCCAAAAATGCAGATCTGATAAAATATCAGACAACCCAAGAGGGAGCTCCAGAGCAAAGATTGTTCCTTAAAGGATTCCAACATTGGGTAGGAGTGGTCAGATGCCAGTGCCCCACCATGCTCAATCACTTGGTTGGGGGTTTCCCAGGAAACATGCATTGCTCCCCTCCTCCAAGTTGAGTTGTATCTTGAAGGTGGTATAGCTGGAAGCTGCTACCTAACTCAACTCCTTGTAGCTGGAAAACAATTTTTTTTTCCTTCAAGGAAGATATGAGTGATGCTCCTGAATGGCTAAGAGAGCTAGGATAATACACATTTCCCCAGTATATTTTATTAGAGTAAGAATTTTTTCAATTTTTCAGGTCCTTACATAAATTAAATTTTTTTTATCATTTAAAGCTTTTATATCTTTTATTGAATATCCAGTGTCTGGCACAAATAATGCCCCTTTTTATTATAAAATCGTTTTATTACAAAGTCATAAGCATGAAATTCTGTAACATAATAATATCACACTCAAGCACACCATATCACATTTTAGGGGAAATGTTCAAAATAAAACTATAAATTATTACACCCATATTATTACCCTACCAACCACACTCAAGCAGGTGTTACTTCTGCCAGACCCTGTGTATTACCAAATTCTTGAGTTGTTAATTTTAAATAGCAAATTATGATTATAGTAAAGAATTTAAAAATACAGATATTGAAAAATTGATGTACATTATTTTAGAGGCAATTATGTAAATATTCATTCCTATATTCCCAAATATAACAATAAAATTGGCACTAAAATTGCTGAGGTACTTAACCATAAAATTTCACTCATATTTTACATTAACTTAAAACTCATAATTTTGAAATCATATTTGTATTACTGCAAGCATGTGTTAGATACCAAAACAGCATTCTCTATTAGTTTTCATGTTCTTTGAGGATTAGCATTTTATCCCCATTGCAAAGTATAGTCCAAGAGGCTCTGTACTACCCAGTTGTAATGACTGATGAATCACCTCACACTTCCTGAATGTGATGGATTATTTAAAATAAAACTTTTACATCAGTGAACTATATAAAACATACATTTAAATGAAATATTTTCTACATATCCTTTTTACTGAATTCAGGAGGGTGATAACAATGTTTTTTAATTACTCTGTGATATAATGAAAGTTGTAATCAAAACAAGTCATGGACATTAGAAATATAAAGCCACACTCTATTCATCATGACCAGAAGATATTATCTCACATATATTTTTACATAGATATATGAACAGACAGACTGAATTCTGCAGATATATACAGGAATTTCAAGTCCATCTTAAGATATTTTTAAAAATATGAATAGTGGTTCTATGGATAATCTAAAGATTTAAATAAGTTAATTTCCACATAAAAAGGCAGTCATAATTATCCTGTAACTAACTCTGGTATTCTGCAGCCAAAACTATGAATAACCAAAAAAAAAAAAAAGTTCATTTAACATCTCCATAAATATGCCACACTTTACTGAGTACTTTTCTAACATTTTACTGTAACAATTTTCAACCATACAGAAAAATAAAGAGAATTTTACAGTGAACACTCACCACCTAGATTCTACAAATAATATTTAATTTTACTTGCTTTATCATATTTATCTATCCAACTATCCATTTCTCTATCCTTGTATCAGTCCAAATTATTTTAATGCATTTGAAAGTAGATTGTATACATCAGTATATTTCCCCTAACATACACTAGAATTAATTAGGTTTAATATTGGGTTGTATTTTTTTTAGGTAAAATTTCTTTATAATGCAAATGTCTTGAGTGTACCACTCAAAGAGTTTCCACAAATACACACATCTGTACAACCAAAATTCAGAATGTTAACACTTCATGAAGTTATCTTGTGCCCCCCTCCCACTTCTCAATCTCCCAACACTCCACAGGAAAATACCATTCTCTTCCCCCTACCCACCATTGATGATGTTTTCCTGCTCTAGAAATTCATGTAAATAGAATCATACATACTTTCCCATGTATGGTTTTCTTTACTCGGCATAATGTTTTCAAATCCATGCACATTGCCACTTGTTTCAGTGGTTCATTCCTTTTTATTGCTGAGGAATATCTCATTCTATGAAGACACCTCTGTTTGTTACCCATTGTCTTACTGATGGACACCTGTGTTTTCAATTTCAGGTTGCCATGACACTTCTTGTACTAGTCCTTTCTTGGTATATATTTGATTCCATTTCTTTTGAGTAAATACTGATAAAGGGAATTGTGAGGTTTCACTCCCACCAACGACGTATGAATGTTCCATTGGCTCCATATCTTCACTAACATTTGGTGGTGTGAGTCTTTTCAGTTTTAGCCAAACTAGTGAGTGTGCTTTTTTAGCTAATTGTGGTTATATTTTGCATTTCCCTAATGACTAATGATGTTGGACACATTGCCATGTGCCCATTGGACATTTGTATCTCATCCTTTGTGAGGGTTCTACTCAAATTTTTGGTTCATTTTCAAATAGCTCTTTTCTTTTTATCATTGAGTTCTAGAATTCTGTATGTATACTGATACCAATATTTTATGACATATATGTTTTGTAAATTTTCCAGCCTGAAGATTGTTCATTAATTTTCTAAATATCTCTTGGTGAACAAAGGTTTAAAGTTTTTCTGAAGTCTAATTTACCATTGTTTTCATTAATAGTTATTGGGGTTTTTTTGTTCTGTGCTAGAAATCCTTGCCTATCTCCAATTCACAAAGATACTCTGTTTTTGAATAAAAGATTTAGAGTTTTACCCTTTACATTTAGGTCTATGTTCCATCTTAAATTAATTTTTGTTTATTCTGTGAGGTAAGAATCAATCTTCATTTTTTTTTGCATATGAATATCCAGTAGTTTCAGCACTATTCAAGGAAAAGCCTGTTTTGTCCCCAATGGATTGCCTTGGCTATTTTATTAAATATTAAATGACCATAAAAGTGGGGGGAGGCATTTCTGGGTTCTCTATTCAATTCCTTTGATATTTTTATTGATCTTTTTGCCACACTGTCTTGATTACTATGACATTATACTAGGTCTTAAAAGTCCATTATCATAAGTCCTCTAAGTTTGCTTTTGGATATTTTCAAAATTGCTTTGGATAATCTCGGTTATTCCTTTGTATTTCCATATGCCTTTATTTTTCTATGTGCATTTTACAATCATTTGACTAATTTTTAAAAGTACGCTGGGATTATGATTGGGAGTGTGTTGGCCTTAAAATCAAATTTTGGGGAAATATCTTAACACTATTGAGTCTTCCAATCCATGAACATGGTATAGCTTTCCATTTAGTTAGTTCTTCCTGAATTTCTAATGAACAGTGTTTTGTAGTTTATAATAAAGAGGTATTGCATATCTTTTCTTAACTTTTTCTAATCATTTTATACTTTCTGAAGTGATTGTTAATCAAAATGTTTTTATATTCTTATTTTCCAATTATGTGCTAACATATAAAACATTTTATTTTTAAATTATTTAATTTCTATATATATTGATTTTGTATAGATATACTTATTTCTAATTTAATTTTATTGTCATCAGAACACATACTCTATAGGATTTGAATTCTTTTAAGTTAAATGATCCTTGTTTAATAGCCCATCATGTGATCTATCATGCTACTTATATGTTTATCAAGATTTTCTGAGAAGCTACAAAAGAAATACAAAAAGTAAACCCTTTGTCCTTGCACTTTACCAACCACATAGGATTAAAAATGTAAACATATGGAACAATATGAGAAAGTCAGGATAAACTAAAATGATATCATCAGTATGGATTAAACACATAGGTGATAAAAATTCCTATAGGAAGGTATTGGTCAGAGCACGGACTCAATCAGGGTGTGTACCCCTAAACTCTTTCTGAACCTGAGTGTTTGAACCAGTTCTTAAAACAAGTGTTTGGCATAAACTATTGGATTGGAAGTTGGAGAACTAATAAGTGAAATGATTGTTAACACAAGGGGTTAAAAATGATCAGGCAAGTCGTGAGCAAAAGACAGCATGAAATCTCCTTCTTCCTTTTTTTCACAAGAATTTTTTCCATCAGCAGATGAGTGGATAAAATGCTGTGGTACTTTTACACAATGGAATACTACTCAGTTGTTTAAAAAAGGAGATTTTACCCTTTGCAACAGCATGAATGGACCTGAAGAGCATTATGCTAAGTGAAATAAGCCACTCAGAGAACAAGTACTATATGATTTCATTCATATGTGGAATCTGAATGAACTAAAAGGCAAAATAGTGACATGCTCATAGATAGAGAGCAGGCTGACACCTGTCAGGGTGGGGGTGGGGCTGGTTGAGGAGGTGGGGTGATTGAGCAATAAAGAAAAAAAAGAGAAAAACTCATGGACAGAGGCAACAGTGATTGCCAGGGGAGGGGGTTAGAAGAATGTAAAGGAGGCTATAGGGGGGATAAATGGTGATGGACAGAGGCTTGACTTAAGGTAGTGAACACACAATACAGTGTACAGATGATGTGTTGTAGAATTGTGCATTGGAAACCTGTATAATATTGTTAACTAGTGTCACCCCAATAAATTCAATAAAAAGGGGAAAAAGAATAAGAAGGATGTAAGTACTAGGATAGCGAGGGGTGTAGCAATAACTAATTTACTCTGTGTGGAGTGGCACTGGGAAGACTTTACACAGTGGGCATCTTTTAAACTGGGTCTTTAAAAACATGTCTGCCATACAGAGAGAACAGAAAAGTCCTAGTAGGTTGAAAGTATAAGGCAAATACAGAGAGTAGCTTAGGATTTATGTGATGGGTAGGGGAATGAGTTTACAAAGATGCACTAAAGCCAGATAATTAGAAAATTTGTGCTTAGAAGTTTGTATTTTATACTAAAATGTGTGTGAGTCATGAAAAGTTTTAAAGAAGTCCAGTGGCTTAATCATATTTCTGTTTATAAAGACATCTGGCAGATTTGAGAAGGGTTGTATTTGGGAGAAACTAAAGACAGGGAAACTAGTTGGAAGATCATGTTATATGTCAGGTGATTGGTTATGAATCTGAAGTGATCCTGAAAAGAGTAATTGACATGTAAGACATGTACAAAGTAGAATGAATCAGCAACTGAGGACAGAAAAAAAGAGCTAATCAGTGACTTTACCATTTCTAGTATGTCATCTGGTCTATAATGGTTTCATTAAGAAGGAAAGAAAATGCAGGAGGAAAGGCATAGTTTGGAAGAAAAATTGAGTTTTGTTTTTTATGAATTGAGGAGAAATGATCCCTTAATTATCTACGAAAGGTGAGGGCTAGAGATTTGATTGGCAGGTTACTAATGTTTACCTGACATCAGTCAAGCAGAGAACTGGATCTACTCCCAACATGTGTGTCTTGGGGAGACTGGACTATTGAATGAGGATTAGGATAAGATGATTTGTGAGGCTCCTTCTGGGCCTTTGAATAACTATTAAGAAGAGGATTAGTGAAAGACTATGGGATAACCAGGAGACATGGTGCTAGTGGATTAGACATAGTTGGAATACCAATTTTGACAGTTTGGTTCTTAAACTTGCCTTATTTCTCAAACAAGAAGGATATCATAAAAAGGTAATTGGGAGAAAACTAAGCTCACATTATATATTAATTAGAACATTTTGAGTTTATGCAAGAGAGAACAATTTGAGATAGCTTCAGTAAAATAGAAAACTTTTTAAGAATGCAGTGGTACCTCATAGAAGCCTGGGGTAAGAATGCTACTTAACCAGGAGGCAGACAACCATTGAGGATCTAGGCTCAGTTCCACTCTGTCTGCCTCTCTTTGTCTCTTCCTCTCCAGACTTGTTTTTTTCTTACTTCTCCTGATGGCATAAGCTTCTAAATTGATATGTTATAGCTCCAGACATCCAGTTTTACTAATTCCCCCTTCTTATTCTATTACATCCCCAGGGAGATTCTCTGACTGACCTGGCATGGGTGAGATGCTCCATCCTGATCTAATCGTGTGTGTGTGTGTGTGAGTGAGTGAGTGAGTGAGTGTGTGTGTGTGTGTGTGTGTGTTTAGAGGGCCAAGGGACTCCAGGCCAATTAAACAATGGGTAGAATCCAGATACCAGTATTTTTACAAGTGTTCCAGTTTGAGAACCAATGACTTACACTCTGTTGTTTTTCTGAAAATAAAGACGGTGGCAGGGTTAATAATATGCCCCCATCCCTATGACCATGTGCTAATACCAAGAACCTATGGAAGTTTTATGGTACATAGCAAAGGAAAATTAAAGTTACAGATGGAATTAAGGTTGGAAATTAGCTGACATTAAAACAGGGAGATTATTTGGGATTATCTGAATGAGCCCAATGTAATCCCAAGGGTCCTTAAATGTGGAAGAGGTGTGTCCAAGTTAATTACTAGCTTTGAAGATGGAAGGGGACAATGAACCAAGGAAAGTGGATGGCGTCTAGAATATGGGGCAGTCAAGGAAAAGGATTCTGTTTTAAAGTCTCCATAAAGAGATTCAACTCTGCTGACACCTTGATTTTAGCTCAGTATGACTCTTTTCAGACTTATGACTTCTAGAACTATAATAAATTTGTGTTGTATTAAGCCATTAAGTTTGTGGTATATTTTTTACAGCAGCCACAGAAAACTAATATAGAGATATTATTAAGACTGGTTAATATTAGAATAAGAGAGAGATAAGAGGTAGTTCCAAGACTGTATTCCTTAAATATATGTGTTCCATAGCAAACATTTTTTTTTTTCCCGTCTAGCGCTTTTCTCTTCTTCTGGAAAAGCATCTCCCTGTAACTTGGTTTTCATTTAGGAAGTTTCCTTCACTTTTTTTCTCCACTATGTGGTTCTATGGGGAGTATAATTGTTATGTCACACATGCACTTTTTCTCCAAGAATGCTTGTTACTCAGTCTCACCCAATTATGCTCTTTGTCTGATAGTATAGAAATTGGAACTGAAGGTAGAGAGGCACATTCTGTGAGGTAACAATTTGGTAGGTGTGAGCTCACAATATGTCAGAGGCCATGGTTCTAAGCCTACAGAACATGACTTTCAGAGGTTCTGAAAGAACCACCCTGCTGGGAGAGGCTGGGTTGAAAGCCTAACCTGGAATTTGAAGCATTCCTGTTACTGGTTCAGTTTATTCCTAAGGCCAGTCATAGACTTGGCCTTTTACAACTGGGGTTACATAGTAACTTTCTCTTTCTGCCTGAGCCACTTATTTTAGTTTTGATCACTTCAAACAATTTATCCTGACAAATTCAGACATAAAATAAGAAAATAAACTCAGTAATCAAATGAAAGTTAACAAACATATACACAACATCTATTAAAAATGCAAACATATCCTTTATTAACCCAATATATATTTTTAGCACCTTCTGTATGTGAAACATTTTATTAGTGAAATGAATAGGACGAGGCCCTAGTTACTGGCATTTATTCACTATCCGTCAGAGTCTGTGCCTACATTTACCAATACACATACCCTCTTGTAATATGTCCTCACTACAATCCCCCTATGCTTATTTGACAAATGAGAATTAGAAATAAGTTCAAGAAAGTCTGGTTCATAAAAAAACAAATGGAAGGACCACAGAGTTTTAATAAAGACTTTCAAGATATTCAGGTCTTTAACAGGCTCTCCCCTCAAAATGCTCCTGTCTCAGTCAAAATACTTGCTTGAAAGGACTACTGGTTGGCCCTGTGGCGATTCCTTTATTATTAACAAGCCAAATGTTTCTCAATTCCTTCATAACTAAAGTGAAAAGAAGGGAAAATAATTTGCACTTCAGGCCCACAGGCCAATTCACTTTGGATTCACTCAGGTGTATTTATTTTAATAGCTGATCTGAAGGAATGTGAGATTCTCACAGCTGACCAGATTCTAAACAGAAAAACATAGAACTTAAAACTAAGCATGCATGCAGATAGAATAATAATCAAGTTAGGCTTCTTAAAATGCCAAATGCCAGAAAACCTGAAACCATTAGGGCAAATTCCACACAACACAAGTGGAGTATTCTGTTTCTCAGGGGGGCTTTTAGAAGGCTCAAATTCTAAGGTGGCTACCTAAAAAGCAGGGTCAAAGATGGATCTTATTCGACAAACTATGTTCTTCTTCCCAAGACATTCGGATATGTTTGCTCAAGACTCTTTTTAAGAAAAGAGTAGACTGTTGTCACCCGAAGTCCAGAAACAGCAGTAATAGAGTTTGTTTTCAGGGTTAGGGCTGAGTTGTAATTGTTGGTTGTGGTTGCATAGTCACCAACCATTATTCTGGGCTTGCACACAGCAAAGAGACACATTAACTAGCATGTCCTGTACAGGCTGTCTGTGGGTGGAAAGTCTACCTGCCCCTCACCTTTGGAGGGCTGAGGGCTGTGCACGTTAAGGAGAAGTGCCCTGGAGTGGATAAGGTCTGGGGAGACAGGCATGTAAAAGAATGAAAGGCTAGTGAGGATTCAAGGTGGCTCCAGGGAAAGGTGTGGTGTCTTGGGGTCTGGCTAGCTTGGCCAAACAAAGCCGGGCTTTCTCGACAGTGAGTGTGGAGGTGCACCGAAGGGCCTCCACCAGTTCTCTTCCAGTGTTGCTATAAATAGACTCCAAGTGTAGAAAGCTCTAGCCTACTGCTCTGAACGCTTGGTCTTCTGGACCCAGGCGGCAGAGGCCCTGCCCCTCCCTTTCCCACCCAGCCTGGCCCCGCCCCCTCTAAACTCCGCCCTTGCCCCGCCCCCACCGCGTCCCACCGCCCTACCGTACCTCTCCGGGCTCTGGGCACCGACTGGGCTCCGTGGCAGTGGGAGCGCGCAGGCGCGGCTGGCCGTATGCGGAGTTGAGGCGCGGGGCGCGCAGTGAGGTGGCCGCGCGGGGTTCGCAGCTGAGGAACGAGGTTCGGCCCGAGCGTCACAAGACGGCTTGGGGTGTGTGCGGGTGGCTGTCCCGGAGCTTTCGGTCCGTAAGGAGAAAGCGGCTGGACGGGAAGCAGAGGGGTTGGCCGCGCTGCTTGAGTGTCTGGCGGCTCCCGCCGCGTGGGAAGCGGAGTGCGTGGTGGCGGGAGTGGGTGAGGGTAAGTGTAAGGAGAAAAATTGAAGGAAAGGGCTCCAGAGGCTGAAAGTCCATACTCAGGCTTGGCAGGATGGCGAAGCTTGCCAAGTGCACTGGAGAGTGTCCCAGCTTCAAGTTCAGTACCCCTGCTTGGTGCCCCTGAGAGGCGTCCCGGGCCATCCCTTCCCCCGCGCTGCCGTCACAGAGTGCAGAATTGCCAGGAACGTTCCTCTTGGTGGGGAAGAGGATTTAGGGGACGTGGGCTATCGCCCCAAGCTAGTGCCAAGGAGGGCGTGGTGTTCGTGTGACTTTCCTTCACCCAGCCCCAGGGAATGTGTTCCTTCTTCTTCTGGTCCATTGTGCTCATGGACATTTTAACAAAGGCGATGACTGTTTTCTAAGCTGTGGCAGTGACAGCGGGGGCGGATCGGTGGAGGGGGGTCCTACGAGGCCGCTGTGTGGCCTTAGGGGGCGGGAAACCAAGGAGGCTGCCAAGGGGAAAGTGGAAGGAAGGGAACGACATTCTTGCTTCAGTTTTTTTCTTTCTTCCTCCTCCGCTAATGTTGATCAGTTGTCGGAACACCCTTGAGAGGAATATGATTGGAAATTTGTGTGTTCAGACTTTGGCTGCAGCCATTGGTTTTGTGATTGGGCTGTTTATGTCTTCTTTAAATGTCACCTCAGGAGAAATGCGAAACTAATGATATTTAAGAGGAAATAATTGAACGAAAGGGTGAAGAGGTGGAGTGTCAAAACTAAGAGCTAACTTAATCCTTGTGATAGTCATACTATAAATAAAGCCAGACTTTGAAGGATGTGAAGGTGCTGAAGTCAGGCTAAGTGAAACGTTGATTAGGGTGCTGTTGATTGTTTCAGTCAAGAGTGGATTATTGGATATGTGTGTGTAGATGCTGGCAAGTTTTGGGGCAGACTCACTTTAGAACCCTTAAGAATGATACTGGGAATATAAGGCAACTATTGCAATATTTGATAAAGTTCCATGGCTTTCATTTTCAAACTTAGATCTTTACGAAAAATAATATGTGTTCTCAATCATAGATGTTGCTTTTATACTCATTTGTTTAACTTAATACAACAAAAACTGAACTTCCTCCTCCTCCACCCTTTTCCCTTGATTGTGACTTCTGTTTTATAAACATTTACTTTCAGATCCGAAGTGTATTTAAAGGCACAATTCCCCCCAACCCAAGCATGAAGTGAACAGGTTTCTGTGCCTTCAGAGCAGAGAACATCTCGCTTAGTAATTTCTGGTTTTTACCCCTCATTTAATTTTATCCCTTCTCCAACTAAACATAAAATCACTTTTTTTCCATGTTACTTTTTAATTAAAGTTCTCATTCTCTGTGATCTTTAGACTCACTTACTGAAGAAACAAATTCCAAACCACTGTGATCATACTTCCTTCTTAAAAGTTTCCTCACCTAGACTTCCTCTTCATATTTCTGGGTTTTCCTCTAATTATTTGACCAGTCAGCCTCAGTCATTTCTACTGAGTCGTCTTAGGGTTGTGTCTGAGACTTTCCCACTTTATGCAAGAGACAATAATATGGTGGTCAAGAGCATGGAATTTGGAGGTAACCTATTAAAATTCTTTCTCTAATCCATTTCCTCATCTGTAAAATGGTAATCATAATACCTGATAACTGAGTTAAGGTATATTAACAGCTCGCCATGGTATCTAAGTATATTGTCATGATGCCTAAAAATGGTAGCTATTTTTATTTGCTGTCTTCCTTATAAGAAACAATTTCAGTAGCAATTAACTTCAAACTGTGGATGTATTAACATCTCCTACCCTGTTCAAACTCCAGTCCTATATGTGTAGATTCCACCCACATATCCTCAACAAGTAGTCTCAACAAGCACAGTGGTCTTCAGACATCAATATGCACAATAATCATAAAAATGTGCAGATTTCTGGGTTCCACCTCCCAGAATTTCTGATGTCTGGGATGAGGCCTGAGAATTTTCATTTCTAACAAGTTTCCAAATGATAGCTGCTCGCTCTTGGATCACAGTGTCACTGATCAAATGGCATTCAGACAAGTTGGCAGGAATAAAGGGAGAAGAGACTAAAAGACCAAAAAGTTATCAAAGAGAGGAGTGTGCTTAAACCTAATTGTATCAGATATCATGTAAAATTTGGAAAGGATAGGTCTAAGAGGACACAGCTGGATTTGGTGACCAGGGGCCTTTTTGTTTATTTAATTATACATCCTGTTTGGTAGGACATTATCATTATTATGACCAGAAAAACATATGACAGGTATTTGAGATAATGATTCTTAATTTGGGATGTGCATTAGACTTTCTTAGGGAGCTGTTTTCACCAACACAGTTATATTTAGTGTCCCTCCCCCTAATGTAAACCCACTAAACCTGAATTTCAGAGTGTAGAACCTAGGCATGAAAAAGTTCCAGGACATTTTGATGAGAATCCTGGTTAAGAACCACTTCTTTAGCAATGGTGGTCAGGTAGTGGATTCAGACAAAAGAAATTATTAATTTATGTCCTCTATTTTTTTTTTGCGTAGCCTGGCTACAGGGTTATTGATTTTATAGAGCTTTTCAGATAATCAGGATTTGTTTTTGTTGGTTTTCTCTGATTACTTGTTTTCAATTTCTTTGATATCTGCTTTAATTTTTATTTTCTTTTGATTACTTTGAATTAAATTGTTCTTTTCTAGCTTTCTAATGTGAAAGCTTAGATTGTTGATTTTAGATTTTCCTTCTTTTCATATAAGATTCAATGCTATAAATTTCCCTCTAAGCACTGCTTTCACTGCATCCCTCAGTATTTGATATATTTTCATTTAGTTCAAAATATTTTTAAAGTTCTATTAAGAGTTCTTTGACTCAAGTGTTATTTAGAAGTGAATTGTTTAATCACCATGCATTTTGGGGTTTTTTAGTTATTGTAATGTGTTACTGATTTCTAGTTTAATTCCATTGTTGCCTGCTCCAAACATTGCATGATTTTTATTTGTTAAGGTGTGTTTTATGTCCCAGAATGTGGTCTGTCTTTGCATATTCAATTTAGGTAGAGAAAAATAAGAATTCTGCTCTTGTTGGATAGAGTAGTCTATAGATGTCAATTATAATCTATAGATGATGCTGTTGAGTTCAACTATGTACTTACTGAATTTATGCCTGCTGGATCTGTCCATTTCTATTAGAGGGGTGTTAAAGTCTACAACTATAATAGGTGATTCATGTTTTACTCCTTGTACTTCTATCAGTTTTTGCCTCATATATATATTTTGAGGCTCAGTTGTTATGTGCATACACATTAAGGATTGTTATGTGTTCTTGAATAATTGACCCCCTTAGGGAAGTCAAATGTAATTCATCTTTACTTCTGTATAGATAAAGGTGTTTCCCATCCCTTGTCCCCAGATTCTTTCAAGATTTTTTATCTTTTGATTTTCTGAAGATTAACTTTGACATATCTAGATATAGGGTTTTTTGTTTGTTTGTTTTTGTTTTTATTTTTTTAAGCATTTATTCTGTTTGGTCTTCTCTGAGCTTCCTGGATCTATGGTATGTTACCTGATGTTTATTAGGGGAAATTCTCATTATGCATGCATTATACCTTTTGTGGTTTCCCCACAGTTCATGGATATTCTATTTTGCCTTTTCAGTTTTGGAAGTTTCTAGTGTCATGTCTTCAGACTCTCCTCAGCCACATGTAATCTACTAATGATCCCTTCAAAAGGCATTTATTTGTTATAGCATTTTTTTAGAGATTTTATTTATTTTTAGAGAGAGGGGAAGGGAAGGAGAAAGAGAGAAAGAGAAACATCAATATGTGGTTGCCTCTCACATGTCCCCTTCTGGGGACCTGGCCTCGCAACCCAAGCATGTGCCCTGACTGAGAATTGAACCGACGACCTTTTGACTCATAGGTCCACACTCAATCCACTGAGTGAGCTACACATGCCAGGGCTATTATAGCATTTTTGATTAGTAGCATTTCTTTTTTATTCATTTTTACAATTTTCACCTCTCTGCTTATATTATCCATCTGTTCTTACATGTTGTTTATTTTTTCCATTAAAGCCAATAGCATACTAAACCTAGTATTTTTACATTCTTGATCTGATAATTTCAATGTCCCTGCCATATAGGATTCTGGTTCTGATGTTTGTTCAGTCTCTCAGATTGTGTTTTTTGCCTTTTTTGTGTGCCTTGCAATTTTTTGTTGAATAGTGAATATGACATACTGGGTAAAAGGATCTGCAATAAGTAGGTCTTCAGTAATGTTGTTGTAAGATGTGGAGCTAAGGGAAGCATTCTATAGTCCTGTGGTTTGGTGTTAGTGTTTGGTGGACCTGTGCCCCTGGATTGTGAACTTGATTAATGCTTCTCAGTACCATCCTCAAGTGGTACAGGATGGCTAGAGGGGGCTGGAGTTATGTATTTCACTTTTCCAGGGTAGGTTAAGGCTATGATAGTATCCTAACTTGTTATGCTCTGGTAAAAATAGGTTCTCCTGACAGCAGTCCTTGTTAAGAACAACAGAATGTTCTGATATATTTCAAAATGGTGCATTCCCTCTTCTCCCACCAGAAGCAGGCAGGATTTTTCTTTAATATTTAATATGAGAACTAGGTCCACCTTCTGAAGGTAAATCTCACAAAAATGTGAGCCTCCCATACCTGGGTCCAGCTGAAGAGTTTAACTTTCTGACTTGTCTTGACTGTGCCTCAGCAATTAATCAATTACAATTCAAATTTTCCTGCCTTGACACTGGTTCTCTCAGAGATTTCTGCTCACGGGGTTCTGCTTGGTCAAGTTGTGATTCTCTGTATCTGTATGTCTTGTCTCCAGTTTCAGGGGCAGGGTTTGCCCAGTGATTTCACTTCTCTAGCAGATTTAAGATGAGTTGTTTTATCAGTTTGGTCAGCTCCTTACTTGTTAGGTGAGAGTTGCGACTTCTAAGCTCCTTACATGCCAGATTGGAAACCTGAAGTCCCCCATTGCTTTTCTTGAGACTTTGCCACCTAACTGTCCCTAAATATGTTATTTTTGCCTGGTTTGAAGTTTATATAAATGGGATTATCCATATATGCATACTTCCTTTGCTCATCATTACATTTGTGGAATAAATCCATTAGTTTGATACTTCTCAAACATTGATGTGTATGTACATTCCCTGGGGATCCTGATTCAGGAGGTCTGAGGTGGAGCCTGAGTCTGCCTTTCTAACAAGCTCCAATATGATGCTGATGTTCCCCTTCCATGGACAGTACTTGGAGTGATAATAAGGCATTAGTTCATTCCATTTTCAACTGCTTAATATGCTTTGAATACGTCAGGAAATTTACTATATGAGTTTTCTCCTAGAAGAGGAAAAATATAGAAAACAGTCCTTTAATTGTCTGTCAGGTATCATTTTCCAGAATTGGGAGGTTGGAGGAAACAAATTATTTCATATTTTAAGTGGATATTGTCATCAATACAGTAACTTGAAGATAGCATCTAAATAAAATATTAGCAATATAGTCCTATAAAATTTCTCACATTGTAACTTTAGTTGTAGATGAGGTTTTATCAACTCTATTCTGATACAGCTAAATTTTAGGTAAGGCAAAATTTAAAAGGACAAATCCGTGTATGTGTGTGCTCACCTAGATATATATATAGGAGTAATAGACAAAATATAAAGCTTTCTTTTAGGGCTTTTAACAGGAAATAAATGCAGTGTTTGATTTAGATTTTTCCACTATTCACAGTGCTTATAAGACAATCTCTTGCTATTGCAACACCTTTTCCACAATGGCAAAGTGATTTATTTGGTTATCCTGAAAATCGGGGGGACGAAAGAAATAATATTGTCAGTGCAAGTTGACTTTTACAGTCTCCTAAGGAAATGGCTTAATAAATACATGTCAAGCTTTATTTAACTCAGCATTTATTAAACACCTTTGCTGTGTAAGTGGTGTGTGTACTAGCTTTACCCTTTTTATAGTAGAAACAAATATTTGTCAAGAATGTTATTAAGCACAATGAAGTGAGAGTCCAAGTGCCACAAGGCAGGGATAATCGGAGCCATTAAAATTGCTCAGTGGTTGCTTTACTTTCTCTATTATTGAGGAGTAGTAACTGATATATACTTATTTTCAAGCTCATTTACATACTGATGAAGAATTTGTATATTTTTAAATTGATTTTTCAATTACAGTTGACATATAATATTATACTAGTTTCAAGTGTACACATAAGTGATTAAACATTTATATACCTTACAAACTGCTCACTCTGGGGTCACTTAGAATAACAACATTCTCAACAACAAACTTTTTCAATTTTATTTTGTACTGGTTTCAGGTGTTGATGAATTTTTTATTATCGTCTTGAAGGGTTTGACAATTAAATGGGCCAGAATTTGAATTAAGGATTTGATTTTCTTAAGTACATTTTGCAGTTACATCAGAATTTAGAACTTAGTATTTCGTCAGGAAAATCTATTGTATTTTAGATTCCTGACTTGGACTAAGTTCCTTGTGTTCTATTTTTTTGTTGTTGTTGCCTTCTTTTAAAACTGTGTCTTTAGGAGATATGTGTTATTTTCTGGAGTGCTGGGTAACCAAACTCCTCCATTTGAGTGACAAAGCCTTGTTATTCAAAGCACTGTATGTTCTGTGTATCTGCTCCAGTCTGTCTCCATTGTGCCTTTTCTTTGTGGTTTGGATTCTGATGTTATGCATTCCAATTTTGTAAAAAAAAAATCCATATGACTAACTTGCCACAGTAATCCTCTCTGACATGTTTGCTTCAGGGAGAAAACTGGCAAAGTTAGAAACACATGACTAGTTTTAAAATTTGCTGTCACTGCAAAAAGAAAGTTAATGGAATATATTCCTAGGGTTTTTTCCTGTGTTAGTGTTACTCATGGGACCAGAATAATGATTTTGGCAAGCATAATTTACTTTCTTATGTAATTTATCATTACTTCAGTATCTCACTCATTTTTTTCCTTAGGATTTATCACAAAAATATTATTACATACAGAAGTAAAAATTATTATTTCTTTAGGCTCATAAGCAGTCTGAAAATGCAAATGCTTTTGTTGTATGAATAGGAATTATATTATAAAAATCATTATGTTGTTTGAATTTTAAAGTTTCTTTTAAATGAAAATGTAGACATTAATATTAATTATTAGCATTTATTTATATTTCTTTCTCTAAACTACAAATATTCACCCATTTTATAGAATTGACCTTTGCAAAGTTTTTAATAGTCCATCCCCACTGCTCTTGTCTAACTAAGTTCAGGGTTTATTACTTGTTTCCTCACACTCTAATCACGTCCTTTTTACTGGTCTCTCTGGTCATTTATTACCAGTCCCTAAAACAAATCTGGTTATCCACGCATACTGAAATTCTCTAATTTGCAGGCACTACCCTTCATAGTGCTTCTAGAAGGCTCCATCCACCTCTATAGACCTAATCACTTTCCCAAGGTTGTATATGCCTAACCCCTCTGCTTCCACTTTTTCTGTTTGTGTTCCTCATTTGCATTGCAGTTCTTAACAGTTTAATTGGGGCTAGCTCTCTGCAATATTCTCTGCTTCACTAGCCAGGAATTAGAGCATCTACATTATCTTTATTTACTTGGCCTCTGCCTGGTTCCCAGCACCAGGAATCAGTGAATATTCCTGGACTCCTTGTCACTAGAGTGGGTGGACTTTAGTCTACTTTATCAGGGCTGGTAACCAGAAGAGGATAGCAGGGCCCTTAGAAGATCAGGCAGGGGGTGGAAAATCCTCTGTAGAATGTGGTTCTGTTTTTTTTCTTTTGAAATCCAAATTTACTCTTGGCAGCTTTGTCCTTCACAGGAGTATACTTAGAGTTCCTTATTCAGAAGATTGCCCAAATTATTTTCTTCTCTTCTCTCAAGAAACTATAACACATGCCCTGACTGGTGTGACTTAGTGGGTTGGATGTCTTCCCACAAACTGAAAGTACTTGGTTCGACTCCCGGTCAGGACACCTGCCTGGGTTACAGGACAGGTCCGTAGTAGGGGGCGTACAAGAGGCAATTGATCTATGTTTCTCTCCCTGTCTTTCTCCTTGCCTTCTCCTCTCTCTAAAAGTGAATAAATAAAATCTTTTAAAAAATGAAACTGCAACACACAGATTATCTTCCTTAATAATAGTAACAACAACAATGACAATGACCGTTCTAAATTGTACCAGATATTTTCCTTTCATTATTTTTATTACTCTGTATGGTACATGACATTTATCCCCACTGAATAGGGAAGATACTTCAGAGAGGCTAAGTGCCCAGGTCACTTTGGGGTATGTGGTGGAGCTGGAATTCTAATCTAGGTCTTTGGAGCTGGAATTCTAATCTAGGTCTTTGACACTAAATCATGGAGCTGTTTTTAGGAGGCCCTGTCACATGAGGCCTCTCCCCATTCTCCATTTTACACATTTGGGCTGCCTTTCCCTATTGTCCATTTTACACAGTAAACACACAGTGAAACTCTGTTTGGAAGGTAAAGTGTATATTGAACACTTACTATGTGTGCATTTCAAGCATCACATATGGTCTAGCAAGCATTAAGTACTTAATGAATGAATGAGAGGATACCATATAAATTACTTAGAAAAGGTAATCTCTCTGTACTTAACACAGTGGCAGGCATATGGTAGGTGCTCAAAAATATTTGTTGAATTAATGAGACTATGCATTCAAATGTCATTGAGTTAGATTATCCACTGTGCTCCTCTATTAAAACAGATGATGATGAACATAAGTATTTGAGTCATAGATCTAGTCATGTGGTGATGAAAAGCTAGGTTTTAGTAGATACTTTTTCCTTTGGATTCCTCCAAAGAATAATTGATATCATATGGTGATCTGTACTTCCAGAAGAAGGCTTCATTTACCCACTTCTTCCTAGTGGAGCTTTTACTTACTCACTCCCTAAAACACCTGCCTTGACTTCTGCCCTTTCCCAGGATAATGCCATTCCTTTTCATGACTTCATTTCCATTCTGCACACTGACAATTCCCATAGCTCTATCCGGTCATATTTTTTCCTTGAAGACCCAGGGTCCTGTAAATGACTGTGTACCTTAAACTAAAATGTCTTAAACAGAACTTCTCTCTCTGCCCACTACTGTGTGTGTGAGTGTGTGTGTGTGTGTGTGTGTGTGTGTGTGTGTGTGTCTGCTGCTGCTGTATGTCTCATATTGTTAAAGGGGAAGGGAGGTCTGTGTTCAAAATGAAGACCTTGGGGATAAAAAGCAGCCTGAATATAAGCATGAATATGACTGTATGGGGTTCCCTTAACCACTTTGTTTGAGAACTCTGTCCTTGTCTTAGAGTTTAAAGCCCCTAAATTTAGAGGTTTACAGTAGTCTGCATCACCCTCTCCAAAGGAGTTTTTGTCTTTCAGTGCTTTTCTGTGTCAGCTGACTTTCTACTACTCCTTACTGATGCAAGCAGGGATGGCAGGGGAGAGACGCTCCCTTCTCATACCTCTTTTTCTCAAGCATCATGTATGACAGAATATATTCTGATTATCATTTATAACAAGTCTCATTCTAAATCTTATCTAAAATACAAATCTTGGGATTAAAATCTTTTCATATAACATTTAATTAGCTATAATAATCATAAAACAGTAAATTACTTTGAGAGTTTATGTTATATTATAAGGTTAGCTTATCCCTGTGTCTATCTTCAGCTCTTAGTGAAGACAGTTTATATTATCTTGAATTTTCATTGCAGTTTCACATCTGTAGAACTCTCTCAAGATTTTTGTGGACCCCTCCATGCTCTGTTTCTTTCCTAGTTGGATAATAGACCATAAGTTGTTTTTTGAGTTATTTTTATCTGTTACTTCTAGTCCTCACAGAGGGCTTGCCCAGTGATACTGTGCAGTTGACTCTTACTGACTTCTTGGGCCTATCCATGGTTTTGTGCTATAGTTACTGGACTTCAACTGATAGTGTTATGTTTTTTCCTGTTACATTACTACAGTGGTATGTGGTTTTTCTTCATTTTTCCTTCATCACATACTGTGCAGGATCTATTGGTCTAAAACAGTATATGAATTGTCTTCAAACAGCTTTAAGCCAGATGTTGTCTCTGTATAATTCTGGCAAAAAAAAATCTTAACTGTTCTTTTCCTACATTTTATCATATTAAAGAGAAATTTATAACTAGTATTTCATTCTTTTTATTCCAAAAATGTTTTCTATAACTCCTGATGTAGTACTGATGGAATCTATTAAGATGACCCAAAGTTAATACACTTCTAGTCTCCATTTTTCGTAGGTAAATCTTAGTTGCTGTATTATCATTCATTGTCTCTTTATCAGTATTTCTTCCATCAGAAGAACTCTATTTCTTCTCTTTAACACATGCCCTGACTGGTGTGACTTAGTGGGTTGGATGTCTTCCCACAAACTGAAAGTACTTGGTTCGACTCCCGGTCAGGACACCTGCCTGGGTTACAGGACAGGTCCGTAGTAGGAGGCGTACAAGAGGCAATTGATCTATGTTTCTCTCGCACATTGGTGTTTCTCTCCCTGTCTTTCTCCTTGCCTTCTCCTCTCTCTAAAAGTGAATAAATAAAATCTTTTTTTTCTCTCCTCTCTCTTCTCTCCTCTAGGAGAGAAATAGAGTCCAAATTCACTTTGTTGTAGGTTCCCCAGCTAGCCAGGACTAAGGCAGACCATCTCAGAGAGCTGTGATAGGGGTTTGTTTACAGCCTAAGGTTCTACTACTGTCTGGGGTAGATGTTTCTGATTATAGTGCACTGGTTGTTTTAGAACCATAGCCTTTGACCTGACCTCACTCTATTTGACCAAAAGCAGCAGCATTAATTCCAGGGATTATTAGCATACCCTTCTGTAAGACCACAGGTGAGTGATTAGGGAAGTTATACAGCTGGTGCAGTGCTTCCTTCATTGTGTACTACACATGTTTCCCACACATTAGACCCCTGCTTCATGGGTGCCTGTATTTGCAGTGGTTAATTCCATTAGCCCGTATGGTAGACAACAGAGGATATTCTGGTAAAAACTTTACTCTTAGGGTGCTACTCCATCATGACTTTCCTTTAATTAATTCAGGGCCCAGCTGAAATGCTCAGTAGGTCACCTCCTACTAAGTGTTTCAGAAATCTTGGCATTGAATATCATTCCAATAATTCTGGTTTACAGAGAAGTAAGTAAGTTCAGCATATAGTAGAAAAACTCTAGGCAGCACCTTTGCAACCTTGCTCATCTTCATTCAGGCCACCCCAGCAGTACTTGACTGTAGGCTGACTCAAGTCTTGACAAAATGTCCTGTGATCACTCTAAGAGCAGTGGTCCCCAACCTTTTTGGCACCCGGGACTGGTTTTGGGTTTCATGGAAGAAGGGGGAGGGCAAAGGGAGTGGAGCTCTGAGTCTCTGGAGCTCAAGTGAGTTTTACTCCCTCACCTGCTATGGATGGGGGGTGGGCAACAGGAGACAGGACATGGAGCTCTGGCAAACTTCTCTCACTGCCCCTGTTCCTAACAGGCCCCAGATTGGTACCTGGGGTTGGGGACTCCTGTCTTAGATAAGGCAAGGGGAGATAAGCAATCTGGTGAGAGCTACCATGAGGCTACCATAACATACTTTGTGGGAAACTGCCATATAACCATTTCTGACCCATCTCCTGGTTTCATTTGAGTGCAGGACTTTCCACCTTGTACCCTGTGGGGTACAACTTTAGGTACCTGTAAGTTTATAAAACTGCTTCAGTTTACTTTAGAGGCGGATCTTCGACAGCAGCATGCCACATCCCTTGAACCATCTGTTATCTGGTTCCTTCTATTTGATGTCATCATGTGGAACTAGTGACTTGGTGCACTGACACCATGCTGATTTTGCTTTTGCTGTTTATGTTGTCTAAATCCATTTGAGCTCATTTTCTCCTTACCAGCCAAAACTTATGGAAGTGTGGTAAGCCAACCACACTGAGGTAAGCTGTAGTGGTAATACTTGTGGCCCTTTTAGCCACTGTGTTTCTGCTTTGGGAATATTTGGCTCTGTGACAGTGGGGATTTCACTGGCCAAACACTGAGCTGCTATCATGTATCATGGAAATACTCTTTGAACCCTTTACTTGTCTCTGGGCAGAATGGGGCTTCCAGTTTGCAGGTGGTCAGAAGTCAGTGCTTTCTATTGGAATTGTCCTTTTCTCACATTGCAAGCCCAGGGAAAATACCAAACCCTGTCCATTGGAAAATCTTACTCATACAACTAGAAAAACCACACAGAATCTGAAGCTCCCCATTACACACACACACCTAAGTGTGGTAGGAAGTAATACATAATCACAGTATTTGGGCCCACTCAGAATGGTATACTTTAAGTGGGGCATTCCTACTCAGGAGGTGGTTGCCTCCTGCTCATCCTGTGGTCTTTTCAGTCTGTGATATTTTGATTTCCGAAGAAAAGTAATGTTTCACCACACAAGCATCTATAAAACATTCCTATTCTGTTATTAGATCTGGGAAAAATAGAGGACAATGTGGAAAGTAATTTCTACTTATATATTTTTGAAAAAATTTTTACAGCACTTGTTGATTTTACATTATGATCTCTTTAAATTTAGACATTTAAGGGTATAAATTTTCCTCTAAGCACTACTTTAACTACATTTCACAGATTTGAATGTATTTTTGTTACCATTTAATTCAAAATTTGTGTAATTTCTCTTGTAATTTATTTTTTATCCAGTGATTAATATTTAGAATTTTATTGCTTATTTTCCAAATATGTGTGGTTTTCCGGGTTTCCATATTGGTTTCCATATTAGTGGGGAAAATGTTAGCATAGCAGGTCTGGTTGCAAACTGCTTCATTTCTCTAAGGGGACATAAAAACATGATTGACTCTTGGCCAGCCCCTTGGAATGTAGCCCTTTGAATGTTTTTATGTTAATGATTGATTTTGTTTTATATACCAAGAGCAATAGACCATGCTATACATGTTTGTCAGAATTGCCTTGTACAAACACCCAGATTGATGATGTGTACTTGGTTTCGTTGTTGGGGTCCTGAGCTTTTAGTTACTGTAGCTGGTTGCATAGTAGGATATACCTACATAACCAGCCCTGGAGCCATGACCATTGAAATACAAAAATTCTTTTTGCTCTAACCTGGACAGAAGTATTCTGTACATGTCCCTGTATTTCGCTACTAGACAGAAAGCATGTGTGTAAAAATCCTGTGTTTGACCTGTCTGAACTTTACCCAATGCGTATCTTTTTCCTGCTGCTTTTACTCTGTACACTTTGCTGTAATAAATGAATCTTAGCCATGAGAATAACTACTATTGAGTTCTTCTGGTGAATCATAAACTTGAGGGTGGTCCTGTGTGCCCTAAAACTGTATTCTAATTTACTTCTATTGTGGTCAGAGAACATACTCTATGATTTTAGTTTTTCTTAAAAAATTATTGAGACTTGTTTTATAATCTAGAATGTGGTCTCTCCTGCCAAATGTACCATGTAAACCTGAAAGGAATGTGCTTTCTGCCATTACTGGGAATATCATTCTATAAATATCAATTAGGTAAAGTAGCTGATAATGTTCAGATCTTCTATGTCTATATAGATCCACCTGCTCCCCAGTTCAGTCCATTGCTGAGGCAGGAGCATTTAATTCCCCAGCTGTGACTGGGGAATTCTTTCTCCCTTCAATTTTGTTAATTCTTGTTTCATATATTTTGAAACTCTGGTGTGGGATACATACACATTTGGGATAATGCTTTCTTGTTGAATTGACCCTTTTATCATTGCAAAGAGCCCTGTTTTTGTCTCTGATAATGCATTTGGTTTTGAAATTTGTCTTGTGATATTAATGGCCATACCAACCTTTTGCTTACTCTTTTTAAGGTATATATTTTTCATCTATTTACTTATAACCTGTCTGTATATTTCCATGTAAAAGTGGGTATCTTTTAAACAGTGTATACTTGTATGTGTGTTTTATTTTTACCTTCTCACAATCTCTGCTTCTTAATGTGAGTGTTTAGTCCAATAATCATTAATGTATTTACTGACATGATTAGGCTTAGACCTAATATTTTATTTTTTGTACATCTCTGTTTTTCCTTTTTCTCTTCCTCTTTCTACCTTGTTTTTAGAGTATTTGAATATGTTTTCATTATTTTATTTTTCTATTATTTTAGCTATTCTTTCTTTTTACTATTTTTATAATGGCTGCACTTGGCATAACAATATAGAAACTAAACTTATCACAGTATACATAATTAGTTAATAATGTACTACTTAGTACATTAGTTAATGTACTACCTCAAGTAAAACATGAAAATCTTACAAACTTATAGGCCCACATGTCTATCCTTTTAAAATATTTGTTATGAGTACATACAGCACGAGACATTGTTATTATTTTAGTTTTAAACAATTATTGGTTTATAATGAAATTTAGAGGAACAAAGCAAAAAAGTCTTTTGTAAAACACTCAGCCATTTACCATTTCTGGTATCATTTCTCTTCCATCTAAATAACTTCTAGCATTTCTTAAAGTTCAAGTCTGCTGCTGACAAATGCACTTATAGTGCATGTCTGCCAGTGACTAATGCCTTGACTTTTCTTTTATTTGAAAATATCTTTATATTGTTTTCACTTTTCAGTGATATTTTTGCTGGATATAGAATTCTGGTTAACATTTCCTTTTTTCCCAAAGGCTTTAAAGATGTTGTTCCAGTCTTTCTGTCCTACATGGTTTCTCATGAGAAGTTAACCATTGTTTAACCATTGATCATTGCTTTCCTGACTGTAATATATTGTTTTCTCTTGTTGGTTTCAAAGTTCAGTCTTTATCTTTGGCTTGAAATGGTTTATTATGTCCTTTAGCTGGGCTTCTCCATGTTTGTTCTGCTTTGTATTCATTTAGTGTTTTCTGTTTATGAAATTTCATCAATTTGGGGGAAGTTTTCATCCATTATTTTTTCAAATATTTTCTTTCTTCTTCATCTGGTATTCTAGTTACACTTATATATGACTGTTTAATGTCACCTAACAGGTCTCTGAGCTTCTGTTCATTTTGTTTCAATTTTTCTATTCTCCACCTTCTACCCTTTCCATTGATTTGTTTTCTAAGTTCACTTACTCATTCCTCTGTCATGTTCACTTGGCTGTTAAGGCAGTGTAATTATTTTTTTCCAGAAATTATTCTAATAGCTTTTATTGTTTCTAGTTCTCTGCTGAGACTTCTAATTTCTCTGCTGATATTTTCATGAATTGATCATTCTAACATCTCTGCCATAATTGAGTCTGGTTCTGATGCTTTCTCTGTCTCATCACTGTTTTATGGGGGGACATTATTATGCCTTGGTATTATTTGTTGAAGGCTGGACGTGATATGCTGTGTAAAACAAATTGAGGAAAATTAGCCTTTAGTGTGAGGTTTTATGTTTGGCTAGAGGTTAGGATGTGTTTATTGTTTTCTGTAGCTGTAGGTGTCAGAGAATAAAATTTCCTCTGGTGTCTTTGTTTTTGACTCTCCTGTTGCCTTTAGGTTCTCCCAAGGATTTGTTCTTAGATAAAGTCAGAGATGTGCAGTTTTTTCCATTGTATTTCCCTGTTATCATACAGGTGTTCTATTGATATGGTGGTAAGGTATGGGGAAAGAAGTATTCTATAGTCCTATGATTGAGTCTCAGTGAGCCTGTGTCCCTGGGCTGTGACTATCATTACTGCTTCTAATTTTGTTTTGTTTTTCCCTCTTAGGTGAGGCAGGGAAGCTAAAAGGGGGGTGGAATTGGGTGTTTACCCTACATTGAATGCTACAGGGGTTTGGAGCGAACTGGGTATTTGGGTATTTTAAGCCAATTTGGGTATTTCACTATCCCAAGGTTAGGCTCTGTTAATTTCTCTTGAGGACAGGCCTTGTGAAGAAGAGAATGTTCTGGGCATATTACAAAATGCCTCGTTTTATCTCTCCCTGCTGAAAGTAAGGGAATTTTTCTTTGATCTTCACTGTGGGAACCTGGTAGGGCTCCTAGAGGTAAAACTCACCAAAGTGTGAGGGTCCTCCTAAGATTGGGTTCCCCCGGAGTTTTTAACTCTCAGAGTTGGTCACACTGTGCCTCCAGGAATCAATGACAGTTTAGATTTCCCTACCCTGGTCCTGATTCTGGAGTTTTCTGTTCCTGGGCTTCTGCTTTAGTAATTTGGATTTTCTGTATCCACCTGTTATCTCTGTATTTTGGGGGGCAGTGGTTTGTCCTGTGAGCTCAATCCTCTACTGGATCTGGGGAGAAATATTAATTTTCAGTTTATCTTTTTTCTTATTGTAAGAATGGGAATGATGACTTCCAAGGTCCTTGTATGCCAAACCAGGAACCAGAAGTCATGTTTATATGAATTGAAAACATGCCTTCTTGTGTTTCATTGAGGATAGCCACTTAAACATTCTCATCTATTACTTCCAATGTCTGGTTCGTCTTGGAGCTGGACTAGAATGACTTTTGTTTTTCTTCTGATAATGCATTACATTTTCTTGATTCTTTGTATGTTGGGCACTGTTTGATTATGTCTTGGATATTATGAATGTTAAATTGAGACTCTGAACTATGTTATTTTTATCCAATAAGTATTATTTCCTTTGTTTTAGCAGCTGGTTTTCATGGCTGGGCTTGAACAGCTAACTCTTTCTTGTGCAGTAGCTTCTTGTCTTTGTTCAGATCTGTTGTTTTTGGATGGTCTGCTAAGAATCTGTGCAAGCATTGTTCAGAGTTTAGTCAGAGATGTGGGTAATCAGGGCTTATGCATCTACTCTTTGGCTATTTCTCTTAAATGCTCATGATTTCCTGGATTCTTTATATCTGTTTTTCCAGGCCTTGAATGACTGGGTTTGTCACATGTGCTCACTTTGCTGTCGTAATTCAAAATTTGTTCTTTTGCTTTGTATTTCTTCTACACCAGCATGGTTCAGGGTTCAGCTAGAGATGTGGGTACACTATGTTTGGGGATTCCCTCTCTGGCTCTCTTCCTCCTGGGAGTCCCCACCTTCCTTCAGCATTTTACCAACTCAACTTCTGTGATTTCCTAGGCCAGAAAAATGATGGTTTTCTTTTCCCATGTGTGCCCACTCCTGTACTAGTTACTGTTTACTACAAGTGCTTCACTTAGCCCCAGGGTAAAAGTCATGGTGATGAAAACCAGTTTGTATAGTTCCCTGTCTCTATTTCTCCTAGCAATTTTGAGTTCCCTGTGAAAGTTTGTATGCTTTTGTTCACCATTCAGTACCTTAAGTTCATTTCCCTTTCTATTTTATCCAGGTTTTGTAGTTGTTTTCTGTGTGTATGTGTATATGTGTGGAGGAGGGAGAGAGTGCTATAGGTTCTGAGTTTATCATACCCAGAAATGGAAAGTTTTGAGGAATAATCCCATGAGAATAACAAAACCCAATTTGCTTTACTGAATAACGTGTTAGAAAACAAGACCATGTGTATGTTGGTCAAGTAAAATCTTGTGATGTCCTAGCTTCTTGTTTCCCATACAAAAGGGAGTAGGAGAGGGAGACATTTAGTGATAAGCAGGATCTTTTGGGGGCTATGAGCAACCTATATGATCCCACCTAACTAAGTCGTGTTGACAATAGAATAACTTTTCTCCAAGCCCGGAAATTTTAAAAACTTATCTGTGGCTGATTTGAACCAAATGCAAGGTTCTACTTTGCTAGTACATTGCCTGTCATAGACATTCAGTAAATATTTGAATCCATTAATTATGGGTTCACCATATAATACATTACTTATCATTAATAAATTAGATGAGTGAACATTTTGATTTTCTCAGAAATATGATTAAAGAAAATTATTTGTATATTTTTTAAACTCATGTAGCTACATAGCTAATACATTCAAGCCATTTTAAACAAAATATTAATTTGTTCATGATATACTTTGTTATATAGTGCTATATAAATGAATTATTTGAGGGGAAGTCTTGTAATGGTTATTTCTTACTTCTGCCTAACTCATTTGTTGAAGGACTATAGGGAATAGTAAGCTAGGTAATTAAATAAAGTTTATTTTGTAGTTTCTACCTCATGATAACCAAAGTAAGTTAGATTATTAACTTGAACGCTTTAAGAATATATATAGTAATTAGGAGGTTTATAGAAATCATCAAGGAATTTAGGCTACAGAATAACAAAGAATGAAAGTTTCTTTAAATTGGGGTTAAAGTGTTGTAGAAAGTATGTCTACACACAAAATATAAAATTCCTCAAAATACAGCTTGCAGCACTTTTGGCTTATTATCCACTTGTTAATTCACATGTAAGTGGTTACATGGGGTCCTGATATCATTATGGTAAATCACAGGTTTTACTATAGGTGGTACTCACTACTGAATGGGATGAGATCAAAGCAGCCATGATGTCACTAAAGTTATAGATGGGCATTGACTTGTAAAACAGGTATAGTACAGAATTATATCCTATGATTAATCCAAGTATTCAGCATCATAACTAAGAAACTCCCTTTAGTTCTCTGCCCTAAGTCTCCATTTACTCAGTGCTGTAGGCAGACTGGTGAACCTTGAGAAGGCTCAGGACTCTATTGACCTGTAACTATGAATACCCTTGTATGCAGCCTCTTTCTTCTTCAGGTAATGTGGACTGAAATACAGTGCCCTGAAGCTACTTTGAGGCCTTAATTGCATGAGTGAGCACTAAAAATGTGAAAACCATCAAAGACCAGAATAACAAGGCAAAGTAAGAAAAAATGTTTTCATGGATATTCATACATGTTGCTAGCAGAATTCAGGATATTTCCAGTTGATCCTGAAATATTAATTTATAATTTAACAAATTCATGTCTGATTCTTCTGAACACCCAGATGCATTTGTGTTGGTTCTGTACCAGACCACACCAATTACTATCCTTTGTCTTATAAGCTTTCATATCTCTGAGGGAGATAAATACTTCAATTGAATGGGAGGTAAGGAACTGTATTTTCAAGGTAACTTTTTCATGTTTCACAGTGTCTGTGCAATAAAAAAGACAGGGAAAATCTCTGTTTTAGAATAAGCTGCATGAGGTATTAAAATCCTAATAAAGCAGAGCTCCCTAACCCCCAGACTACCCATAGAAGGCAAGTAAGCAAAGCTCACTGAACTGCACTTCCTATCCCCCATCGCCCTGGGACCCTCCCAATCTTCCACAAAACTGGTCCCTGGTGCCAAAAAGGTTTGGGACTGCTGCATATAAGAAATTAGGTGAAATGCTTTTCAAAGGGGATTTTCTCCTCAAATACTAACCAAATTGGTATATGGGATGGGTCTTCCCTAAAATTGACTTTCTTGATAGTTAAAGCTATAGCTAGGCATTTCAGAAGCATCTTCCAAGGAGGTGAATAGATGGTGAGGTAATTTTCTTAAGTACTTGGGTCCTGATTGTCCTCGAAGACTTTGAAGCTGTGGGTCACAAAATAGACTGATTTGATCTCCTGGGATCTTTGCCAGGTTCATAATTACACTGAGATTTTTAGTGATCACAAATGACAACACGATGTCCCTTCCATTATTCTAGGAGAGAGGTGATTCTTGATGATATGAAACAAAAGTGTGTTTTAGTTTGGAATATCAGACTTTTTATAGGCCAAACACAGCAGTATATTTAAGGTACAGTTATGTAGCCATTGAGTTGTAACTATTTGTTTTATTGAGATAGCCTTGAAAATGTTCATAATACTGTAACTAAAATGAGGGCAGGTTTTATGTCATTTTAGTAATTGAGTTCTGGTACAGTTTGTTGAAAAAATGGGAATTATGCTGTATTGCTATGTCCTAGGTTTCTTTACTTATTTTACAATAGAGGTAACGGTATTGGAGAGAGAGCAGGACAGGATATTCCTTCCCTTCTGCTCCTGGCAAACAAGTCTTTATAATTCTAAACTCTCAAGTATTATCTTGTCTGTGAAGCCTTCATATCTTTTTTGGGTACCATTGACCTAAGCCCTCTTCCTATAATGTATCCTTTACTTCTTTTATAGCATCTATGATATTTTTATTGCATTTTTAATGTGTCTCTGTCTCTTTGTACTGCAGTGGAGAGTTCAGTTTCTATTTGTCTGTCCACTCTGGCATCTTAGTAGGAATGAGATTGGCTGCAAGTAGCAGGAAATGCAATTAATAGAGGCTTAGACAAGGGTATAGTTACCTCATAAAATAAGTTTATTGGTAGGCAACTTAGAGTGGATATCTTCAAGAACACTTATCTTTCTGTTTTTCCAATTCACCAAGCTTAGCACGTGGTTTTCATTTTCATGATGGTACAATTCCATAACTCACATCTGTTTTCCATTCAGGAAGAAAGGGGGAAAATGGAAGAATGGTTTGCTAGAAGTATATTCTTGATGAAAAGACTTCCCTCTTATATCACATTGGCTAGAACTAGGTCACATTCTTATATCACATTGGCTAGAACTGGGTCACATGGCCACCCTTAGTTGCAAGGGAGTCTGAGAACTTTTCTAGCCCTTCTCCTATAGAAAGCAGGGGGCAAAGCATTGTGGATGGCATTATAGTGTCATGTTCATGATTGGGGTCTCACTCAAAAATGTCCTGGAACATGTACAGTTAATTATGTCACACATTGAACATATTTTAGCAGTAGGTTTACCATCTTAAGTATCAAGGGCAAAGTATGTTTATTTGCTATTTATTCAGAGTCTTTGTATCTATTTTAAAAGTTTGGTCTAGTTCATGGTTTCAAATTAAACTTATATTGATCATATTTAAGATGTAACATATGGTCAGAGAGGGAAATATGCAGCGGTACAAGAGAACTTGGTCCCAGCAGTATGGAAACCATTGACTCTGTGAGTGATGGGCTCCATAAATCATCTGTCTACTTCCTAGGGTTCTGTGATTTCTAAATATCCTTCAGCATTTAATTCCTCTTCCTTTTGTGAATTGCATTTGGTAGTCAGGGACTGCAGCACTTGATGTGTTTCTGTATTTGTAGTATGAGTTTATTTAATTTCCATATCAACAAAAAGTTCCTGGGTGTCCTCTTCTTTAAGCCAGATGGAATGAAACTGAGGGCAGCTGGGAACCTTTAGGATCCTCTAATATTGACTGCACCCCCCTTGCTCTTATAATCTATTGACTTCTTAGAGTCCTCCTTCCTGTAATTTATGAGTTTACATGTGTCCCTTACTGCATTCTCTAGATAGTGATGAATTTTAATGTCTCTTTATCTGAATACAGAGCATTTGTTTTCAGCCATAAATTCTCTTTTTCTTACCACAGCAATAGGAAAAAAACTATAGTTATATCTATTAGATGATTTCCTTTCTTCAGGAACCAAGCTTTACTCCACAGGCCTTCCATTCAGTTGTTCTAGGAAAGGTAGGATCTTTTCTAAAGGCCTCTCTATTTTTTATTGCTTCTAGGAAATTTATGTCCAATTCGGCAGTGGAGAAACTTTTCCCTTTGAGGGCCACATGTATAAGGAGGAAGAGATCAAATAAGGACCACACATGTAAAGATCTTACTTAGAGGATAGTTCTTTAGGGTAGGAGTTTTATTTTTGAGAGGAAATGTTCAGTATGCATGATTCTGAAATTAAAAACAGAATGCACACATAGATAAAAAACAGAGAGCACATTTTAACCAAAAGCTATAGGTTCATAAAAGAAGAAATACAGCTTAGCTCATACAAACATTACATATTATCTATTCAACCTGACATGTGATCAAAGAATTGTAGACTAAAGCAAAAAATACTATTTTAAATTTATCAAATTCACAAATTTGAAAAAATGCTGTGCTCACTGATGAGTATGTGGAATAGACAGTTTTTAAAAGTTTGTTATTAAATTTTTATAAAAGATTAAGCATACCAAAAAATAGAGGTCAATATAAGGAAAACTTCTATGTACAACATATTAATTCACATCTTTTTTTTACATCACATCTTTTTTTTAAAGACCTGATCCTCCCCAGCTGGTTCCCTTTTTTCTTCTCTCCTCCTTCACTGTCGATCCCCCTGAACCCAACCTGAGGCAACCTCTCTGTAAGTAAGCTCTTTTGTACACTGGTGGTGAAAATGAAACTGCTTCAGACTTTGTCAACCCTACGAATTTAATGTCAGAAAATAATGAGATGTGCATAAAAATTTTGGCGGTTACATTTATCAGCATTATTTTAAATAAAGAAATGGAGCCCTGGCTGGTGTAGCTCAGTGGATTGCGCTCGGACCTGAGAACCAAAGGGTCACTGGTTCAATTCCCAGTCAGGGCACATGCCTGGATTGTGGGCCAGGTTTCCAGTAAAGGGCACATGAGAGGCAACCACACATTAATGTTTCTGTTCCTGTCTTTCTCCTTCTCTTCCCTTCTCTCTAAAAATAAATAAATGAAATCTTTAAAATAAAAAAATGGAAACATTGTAATTGAACACCAATAGAGGAGTGGTTAAATAAATGGTAAATATTTATATAATGGATTATGAAATAGCAGAGAACATTTATGCATGCTCCAAGTTGTCTGCCTTAAGTACATATCAGTTTAGTGAGAAAATACTTTCCATAGGTGTCATGCAAGAATCTGTAGTCAGGCTAATGTTAAAACATAATTTAGTATTGTGTTATGAACAGTTAAAATAGAAAAAGAAGGGTAAAGGGAAAATGGGATGGTAAAATATCAGTTGATATTATAGTGAAAGAAAATGAGGTAGGCAGCTGGTTTGTTTAAATTGTTCAGGGGACTTGAGGTCTTAGCCATCAGAATGTTTTCTCTATGTCCGCTGGATGCTGTCATCAGTACAGAGAGGCTAAGTGATGGTTTCATCCCTCAACCAGCTTGCAGTCTTGGGGAGATAATACAAACACAGTTGGAAAATTAGTGAGCACACAAGAGAGAACAATATTTGACAAATGAATGCTATGCATTTGAATGCTGTAGAAATCTGGAGGACAGAGAAGTTATGTTCTCCGGGGCTGATAGACATGTATTTTTAAGGATGTGGGGAATTATGTTGTCATTAACAATGACATTAGGATTCAAAGAAGTCAAAAGTAAGGGACGTAATACCATACTGTGCCATGTATAATGTGCACTTTTTGCCCAAATTTTTGAGGGAAAAATAAGGATGTACACTGTATGTGGCAAAATACAGTATTTAAATTAAAATGAATGGTGTGAACAAATTTTTGGAAGTGGGAAAGTATATAGCATTTGTAGAGACCTTCACTTGATTTATAGGATTCCTGTTGGAGTGGAAAAGCAAATAAAAGGGGCCAGAACACAGCCCAGAGTGTCAACCTTGTTTTAGGACCTCTGATTCAGGTTTGCATGCAGTTGTATTTATTGCTTTTAATTACAAGCTGCAAAACATTGGCCATTTTAGTATTAGAAAATCCACTATAGGACAGGAAATTAAGCTAAGATCTGAAAATTTGCCATTGTTGGTTCAGTACTATAGTGGGGATAGTGTAAGAGTGAGACTCACACCTAGAATTTGCTAAGAGTTTCTACCAAAAAGCCCCTCCTTAACCAAATAAAAGCCTTGGTTTACTCATCTGTAAGACAAGTATATTATTCATCTTTCTAGATCTACCAGGTTTCTAATGTGAAGATCAAGCAAAATGATGCAAACATTCATTTTTTAAAAGATTTATTTAATTGTTATTCTATTACAGTTGTCCCAATTTTTCCCCTTTGCCCTCCTCCGCCCATCCCACCCCAACCCTACTCCCACAGTCAATCCCCACACTGTTACCTATGTCCATGGGTCATTCATACATGCTTTTTAACTAGTTCCTTCCTCTTCTTTCCACCATCCCCCTTCCCTCCCCTCTGGTCACCGTCAGTCTGTCCCATTTTTCCATGCCTCTGGTTCTATATTGTTTGTTAGTTTATTTTGTTCATTAGATTCCTCTTATAGGTGAGAGCAAACATTCTTTTTGATGCAGTGCTTGAGAAAACAAAAAAAAATCTTCAGATAAAACCCCCTATGTACCCTCAGCTCCCTTACCTCAACTTTGATGTAAAGGTATGTAACTAGGGGAAATGAAGGATTTATAGAGAAATTTGAACCCGCTTGAAAAGTAAGTACTGAAGTGAAAAGACTCAAGAAATATGCCCTGCCCCTCAGTACCAGAATCCTTAGTGCTTTGTCTCCAGACTGCTAGACTCCAAGATAAAGCTTTGGGGTTACATTTTAGCCATCACTACATGATAACAAACATCCTCTTTTGTTTTGGTTGATTGATCCCCTGGCTATATTGATTTGGTAAATCACCTTGGCAAGCTTTCCAGAATGTACTTCCAGGGAGTAGTAATCCTTAAGGACCTAAGGCTACCCCTCAGGTGCCCTATAGTCCCTCATCCTTAGCTATTTAGAATGGAATGATATTCTGAATTCTCTTGGCCCATGGGATTGCTTATCAGCATTTCTTTCAGGGCCGCTGCTCTATTTTGGAGAAGGGCCAACAGAATGAGTCAGATCTTTTATGTTTTGTTTACAGAGTGGCCGTCAGGATATTTGTCTGGATCAACCAGGTGCAATGAGTTTCCTTTGGCACAGACATTCCACTGGGCCTGGTGTCTTTTCAATTGTATCTGAGCAGTTTTAGGAAGCCATTTTAGTGAGTCAATTTCTAAATATATTGTGCAAATATAGGGCACATTGTTTCTGTGCTGTCTTGCCATTGGCCTACTTATAACAAAGGAGCTATATGAAATTGTGCTATAAAATGCCTTCTTGTATTTATTCTGTGGATTATTGAAGATATTGTTCATTACATTTCTTCTTTTGAGGACACTAGGGATAATTTTTCTCTCTAATCTGAAAATCATAAGTGATTAGGCTTCTGAGCAACTAGTTTGTTTTTATCTTAGGGACACCATGGCTCTTGTAACTAATTGTGTTTTTCTTTTGGCATTGACTACCAGAAGGTTTATCTGTCCCTTTAACAAAGAAACAAAACCTTTCAGCAAGTTTTTTTGCATACAAATCTGAGTCATCTCTAGTCAGGCTATATTATCTTGAAACTTTTCTATTCTTGATTTTCCATTTGTCACACTTTCCTCAAATGCTTTTTGCTTTTTAATTTAATTTTATATTTTAGTATCTGATTTTATATAAATTATCTTTAATTATTTCCAGAACTAGGTAAGATATGTGTAAATAAAATTAATTTTATACTGAAATGTTAAGCTTATGTGTTGAATTGGTATCCATTTTAATTTTTTTGTTTATCATGATTTGTTGATGATTATGGTGTCAAATTAGGTGATATCCAGAAGTATATAACAATTGAACTTTTAGATAAGATAGCATGAGAGGTAAAGCAACAAGTGATCATATGCCTGCAATAACCCCTGCAATGAATACCTCAAGGCATGCACAGGTTATATCTTGGCTCTTTTCTCTCAAGCTTCTTTGAGCCTCAGTTTGTTTCACCAGGAAGCCTTTTATAGGACAGCAAGGAAAAAGAGTCCCAGAAATATCTTATAACTGTTGAAGTAATGGAATGAAGGACTAGCCCAGTGCACATTCCCTGGTCAGGATCAATTTTTCCGCACTCATCCCATAGGATCCAACCCTTTCACGGTCATACCATCTCAACTTAGGAAAACAACAGTTTTTTTTAGTTTATTTTAGCTAGGTATGAAGAAAGCAAGCTGATTAAATTAATTTACACATGTGTGAAGAGCTGATAACACCCTCTGATTTTCCCAGTAATATATACTTGTTTCCCCAAAAGATAAGAATGCTCTATCTCTAGATGTCTAAATTCAGGTCTCCTATTTATCTGTCCCAAGGAAATAATCAGACATGAGAATAACACTTTATATTTCAAAAATATTATACTGCTATATTATTTATAACAGCAAAAAATAGAATCAATTCTTAATGGCTCATTTTTTATTGTATGGATATAACAAAAAGTTTATTTCTGAATGATTGAACATTTAGGGAATGGTTAAATTATGATACATGAATATAATTCAGCCACTAAGAATCATGTTTTTGAAGTATTTAATTTCATAGGAAGATTATTACAGTGTCTGAATGAAAAAAAGTCAGACACAAAATGGAATATCATAGGAGCTCAACTTGTTAAAATGCAATATTCATAAATTTTTATTTAATACATTTCTCATGTCTAGTATGGGTCAAGTATAGTGATAAGTTTGAGGATATGGCAGCATCAAATAAGATGTGCATGATCTGTGCCAGCATTAAAAATATAGGACATCATTATGAAATTAAATCTCCCTTTGGGGATTGATGATTTCCAGTCAGATATGATTAAGCTAATTTTCTAGTTCGTGGACTCTTCAGGATCTTGTTTTCATTTCTTGTCTGCTTTTTGTCTGAGAATGCATAGCTCTCCAGTTCAATTAGATTGATCTGTAGAGTTTAAAAACAGTAGCAACAGACAACTCAAGCCTAGTGTTCCCTATCATTAGATTTTTTTTTTAACCTATGTGGTCAATGTTACCCAATGACATCAGTATAATAGCTTCTCCTAGGAATCCATTCTAGTGATTTTTTCTGGACTGCTTCTGCAGGAGAAGATATTTGTTTACAAAGGAAAAAAAAAACATTTCTTCATGGACCTTTTTATTTTACCTTACAATAAAACCTATACTCATGCTGTTGTAGAATGCGATCTTATTGTTGTGTAGTGTTATCAACTTAATTTTGTTCTTGAGACAAATTTTCTTTAAAAAATTTGAATGATACTTAGAGGAAATGGACCTAAACTCATAAATAGGTTTCTTTGAAGAAGGTATAAATGTTGTTTATTTAAGAACTTCATTCTTTAAACTCTTCACCCTTTCCCCCCATTATAGGAACAATTATAAAGGACACATGGATAATAACAAGGAGGGTTGGAAATAGAGGAAGGAGGTGGGGAGGGCTGGGGTGGTGGGGAGGGGTGGAGGGAAAAGGCAGAAAACTGTACTTGAACAACAACAATAAAAAAAGAAAAAAGAAGAAAAAGAACTTCATCCTGAAAAATATGTCTTCTTTACAATTGAGGTTAATGTTTTTAATTGTGTGTGTGAGACAGTGAAATTTTGTTTCTCCCAGTAGCTTTAATGTAATATCTTTGAAACATGTTCACTTCAGTGATATGCTTTGTTAGTGATGCAACATTATTACTTGTCATAGAACTCTTCCTTCTAAAGCTTGAGAGGTGTATCAGCTTTGTTCTTTATATTATTTGTGAGGATTTCTCCATTTCTGATTTATATACACAATAGGACAATGGGAATATTAAAAATTTGAGAACCTATTTTTTTCTGGTCAATTTTTAAGTGTTGAGCTCTTGAAGTTATTTAGTATATCTGACCTCATTTAATTAAAACTATATAATACATGAACTTTTTATATGACCACATTTAAAGTACCAGTTTGTTACATTTGGGGCTAAAATTATGAGCTGTGGTATGCCTAAGATAATACAACCAAAGCCACATTGTTTATTTTTCTACTTTTTCTCTCACACATGGTGTCCATTATGCATTGATCTTGTCCAGCAATATTAACTTTCTTTAACAGATTGTTCTCCTATCTGAAAAACCTCATTAAAATTTAATCAGTAAACTAAAAATAAGCAGCTAATGTCATAGTGCATTCTGGTAACTCATAACAGAAAAAAAAAAAGAAAGGAAAGCCTAATGTAGACTTATGAGATTAAAGGAAGGTAAGTATGTATTTATTGGTTATTCTAGGGTATCTATAAATTACCATATTCCCTCTCTTGAGAAGTGTGATGTAATGGTAACATACTTGTAAGTGATATACATTTTCATTTATAGAATATTTACTGTTTTTCCTATAAGCACTGAACTGCCTTGAATTATATAACACTATATAATAGGCTTAAAGCCCACCTGTGTCCCTTATTTTCTTGAGAAAATCTTTTCTGGACAGTCACTGTAGCTATCATGATTCTTGAGCTATGTCCTGTATGTGGTATACTTCCATACATCAAAAGGAAGCAAATCCTACCCACATACATCATATTCATAATACTATCTCCCTTTTTGTCTTATTTCTACATTGAGGGTTCTTTCTGCCTTACTGCTTTTCTTGTTTCTCTTCTCAAAAAAGTTCTAGATTTAGAAGAGGCACCTAACCATATTCCTACTATTAGCTCTATATTTTTCTCATGACTCTCTTCTGCTGTGACTGCTTTCACAGTACCACAGCTTAGAAAAAGTAAAATTAATTTTACAATATTAAAAGTAGTATTTGCTTAAATGAATAAAAGACTTGAAATAGGAACTTTACAAAAAATGTCCAAAGGCCAATCAACATAGAAAACTCAGGGAACTGTACAATGCAATGCCCTATTGCTTACCAGAATAGTAAAGATAAAAAAGACATTACTAAGAGTCTGCAAGGATGTGGAACAACTGGAACTCCTCTATACAGCTGCTCAGAGGTATACCGGTGCAACCAAATTGGAAAACTATTTATCAAATAATGAGTAGAGGTGAATATAGGCATGCCTATGTTCCAATAATTGCACTTCTAAGCACATATACAACAGAAATAAGGTATATGGGTTCATAAAAAGACATGTACAGGAATGTTCACAGCACTGTTTGTAATAAACCTAAACTTGAGACAACCCAGATGTTCATCAGAAGTAAAATGAATACATTAATGAGGGTATATACCTAACATGGAATCAGTAGTAAGAATGAGTGAACTATATACAACAATATGGATGAGTCTTACAAGCATGATGTTGAACAAAGGAAGCTAGATCCAAATGAGTATACACCATGATTCCATTTATATAAAGTTCAAAAACACACAAAACCCATTTATGCTTTAAGAAATGTGGCTCAGTAGATTGAGTGAAAGCCTGCAAATCAAAGGGTCGCTGGTTTGGCTCCCAGCTAAGGCACATGCCTGGATTGCAGACCAGGTCCCCGGTGGAAGGCATGTGAGAGGCAACCATACATTGATGTTTCTCTCCCTCCCTTCCACTCTGTCTAAAATAATAAATAAAATCTAAAAAAAAAAAAGAAAGAAATCAGGCTAGTGGCTACCCTTGTTGGTAGGTAGGGGGCATAAGGGGAGCTGCTGGGGTGCTGGTAATGTTCTGTTCAGTATCTTGATCTAGGTACTCATTGCATGGATGTGCTCACTTCATGAAAATCAACAAAGTATGTACTTATGATTGGCGTACTTTTCTGTGTGTATGGTATATTTTAGTGTATTATATAAAAGTGTAATAAATGTTATCTTTCTACTCCTAAATAAGAGTACCCCCAAACCTTGCAACTTAAGATAAGAAATGTTTATTATTTCACATAGTTTCTGAGAGTCAGCAATCCAGGAGCAGCTAAGGTGGGTGGTTTTATCTCAGGGTCTCATTAGGTTGCTATCAGGATGTTAGCTGAGGCCTGCAATTATGTGAAGCATTGAATGGGACCAGAGGATCTGCTTCAAGGTGGCTCAGTCACCTATTTGTTGACAGAAGCCTCAGTGAAGGTTCCTTGTATTAGCACAAGCAAGAAAACAAAACAAACAATGCCCGCAGATAACATATTGTACAAGGTCTGTTGAGAAGGTTTCCAGCCATATAATATGAAAAATAGAGACATTTATTGAAGAAGATACAAGATACAAGAAGCATTGTACATAGGACAGTGATGCCTTAGTCCTCTTCAAAGTAGGCACCTTGGGACCTCACACAGTTCTGCCAGTCTCTATCAGCTGCCCCATCATATTTTCCTGAATCTCATCGGCAGTCTGAAATCTCTTCCCTTTCAAAGGTGATTTTAATTTTGGGAAAATCCAGAAGTCACAGGGCATCAAATCTGGGCTTTAGTGGGGTTGAGTCATCTGGGTGATTTGATGTTTCAACAAAAAACTGCATGAGATGTGATGCGTGAGCAGGTATGTTGTCATGATAAACCTGCCAATCACCAGTTATTCATAGTTGCGGCTTTCTGCATCATCCAAATAGTTTCCACAGAGGAATGTTAAAGCCTAATGCAAAATCTAACAGATTTGTTGCTCTGCTCGCTTAGTCATTTTGAATGTGAGGGCCACGCAGTACACATGCTCACTCAATGGCATCTACTGCCCCCACTTGCTAGTACAGTGAAGTCGTCATTCTTCATGCATGTGAATTCCATCCAGTCTACTTTCCTTGGCCGCCAGGTTACACTGATGTTGCATAAACCAATCTTGTTACATTAACAATGGCTAGACTCTTCCACAGAGACATCGTGAATGTGTGTGTGTGTGTGTGTGTGTTTACATGAGTATTTTTATCTATTTAATCTTCTTTGCATATAGCTTTATTGAGGAATACTTGACATACAATCGACATGGTGCACATATTTAAAGTGTACAGTTGGAGAGACTTTTATGCATGTATACATCCATGAAATTGTCATCACAATCAAGATAATGAGTAGTCTATCAGTCCAAAAAGTTTTCTCCTGTCCCTTTATAATCCTCCTATCATCCTTTTTAATGGCTGAAAAGCTTTATTTACATATAAAGTGTCTTTAAAGTTCTTACATATACTGATAGATAACTCAATCTCATTTTTTGTTTAAATTATAGAACTCCTACCCCATTTGGAAGAATAAGTCCCCACCCCCTCCCACCTACCCTCAGTCAAGAATATGCAAACCAGATTGCCAGGGTTAGAATCTTAGCTCTGCCACCTACAAACTGTAGGATCTTGAGTAAATTCCTTAACTACTCTGCATCAGATTCTTTTCTCTTAATTTTTCATTGTATTTTTTATATTACCATTTAGTCCCCTTATGCTTCCCTCCCCCCACCCTGCAATCACCACACTGTTTTCCATGGTTCCTTTTTCCTTTTTGCTTGATCCCTCCACCCCCTACCATCCCCACCCCGACTTAGCTGTCATCCTACTCTCTATGAGTCTGTCTCTATTTTGTGTGCTAGTTCAGTTTGTTCATTAGATTCCACATATGAGTGAAATTTATCTGTACCTCTAGTACAAATGATAGTCATATACCTAACTCAAAATTGAAAATATTAAAGGAATTAATATACTTATGAAAGCACTATGTTATTGTCTGCTGTTGTTGTTATCCTGGGTTCTTATGCTAAAAACCTAGGTTCTCAGTCTCTCCTGATAATATTAAAGCTATGAGTTGAACTGGCCCTGCTTTCAAATATCCTACCAGCACTTACCTCTTCCTTTCACTCCTACTTTTATATCACTTCCTTCTGAGCTCCTTGCTAAAGGTGAGGAAATGTATGCTTTAAATGTAGGCTCTATATTATTTGGATAATACCTTAGGGACATTTTATATGCTGAGAGATACCTAAAATAGGATGCTAAAAAAAAAAACCAAGACCTTGTAAGTCAAGATGTCAGAGTACCACTTGCATTTGTACATTGAAAGTTATTAGTGATCACTTTGATAGTAGTGATTATACATGTACAATAACTATTCCTTGAATACATACAAAGTGTATACCCTATGAAAGAACAAAAGAATTTAAATAGTTCCTGTCCTTGGGAAGCTTACTATCAACTTGAAGAAATCTGATTAGATTTCGTAGCGGTGAGTATGGAAATCCCAGTATTACAGCTACAGCAAAGGAAGAGTGAGTAGGTTTTATTGACTAAGGATGCTGCTAAATACATGTAGTGGGTGTGTATTTTACGATTTTCCTTAAACTGGAATCAACTCAAATGCCCATCAGTAGTAGAATGAATAAATAGATAGGAAAATATGTATAATAGAGAGTCAGTAGTGAGAATGAATGTACTACAACCACATATAACATTATAAATGAAGTTCACAGACGTGAAGTTGAGCGACAGAAGCTAGCTCCAAGAATATATACTACGTCCACTTGTACGAAAATCAAAAAACATGCAAAAGTCATTATGGTGTAGGAAATCAGGCTAGTGGTCACTGGTACCTTTCTCCCCTTTCCTCATCTTGCTAATTGCAAGTACAGGGCTTGCCTTCATCATCATCACCCCCACAGAATGTCCAGGGCTCTGTTGTTCTTCAGTGTTTATGGTCCAGGGAAGTTTCAAAGATTACCTACATGGAGCAAATTGGATAGGGACCAAATAAAGCCACAGGCATGGATATACATCCTAATAGCAGGGTGGTCATCAGCAAAGGATGACTACTGTCCAAGAGAAGTCTTCACCATGTACTACCAGGAAAGGTTTTGTTCATATGCTTGCTCTTAAGGTCTGTTGATGTTAAATTCACGCCTAAGGGATTCCTGGGCACCCAGGCAGTGCTCCTCAGTAAAAATGACCCATTGTATTGAATGAATTTGGTCCCTTCAGGTCTGGACCTTCTATCCTAGGCCACACTGAGCTTCTTTCCTCCTTTAACCCAGGGGAGCCTTTCTAGCCTAGGAAAGAGGAATGAGCAGATGAGATTGGAGGTAGAACCCTTGCTCTCAGTATTTTCTTCAATCATATTGTCTCTGGTAGAAGACCTCTTGTTTACCCCCAAGCACCTTGGAAGGCAAAGTTAAGAAACTATTTTTTCTTTATCTTAAAAAACTTTCTTTTGAAAGTTTTGTTTCATTTGAAGCAATAAGCACAGAATGACTTAGTGACTTTGGGGAGAGGTGGTAGGTAAGGAGTAAGAAAGAAGGCAAAAAGGTGAGCTCTCGGGAGAAAAAAACCTTTAAATATTTAAAAATATCATCCATCCCATAACATTTGGGTTGAATGAGATAATGAAGATATTATTAACGTAATTATGGAGTTTAGAGGGGAAGCCACTATGTGATGGAAAAGAAAAATTGGCTTTAGATTCCCTGATGATTCAGGTAGTGGTACAATATCCAGGTGTAGATTTCACTGAGGCATTTGGAACTGTGGAAGGTAGGGGAAAGGTCAAGCCTGGATATATAGCTTTGTGTTTTATTGGGATGGAAGTGATAACTGAAATATCACTATGGATGAAACACACTTTCTGTTAGGGAATAGAGTTGACTTCAAGTCATTTTATAGGGCATCTAGATTAATATACTTTGTGACAGTGACTTCTTATTCACTGAAGTACTTCTAAAGTTTTAGCATGATTTATTTAGATAGTTACACCATTATCTTTAATATTTTATTGTGTACTTGAATTGTAAGTCTCACTATCATATAAAATTAATATCTAAAATTATTAGAGATTTTTCTGTTATTATTGACAGTGCTGGATCTTTTTTATTGTATTTTTTCTGTTACCATTTAGTCCCCTTATACCCTCTTCCCTCTTGCAATCACTACACTGTTGTCCATGTCTGAGTCCTTTTTGTTTGATCCCTCTGCCCTCTCATCTTCCCACCTCCATAGTTGACACCCTGCTCTCTGTCTGCTTCTAAGTGCTAGATCTTCATGTTTCACTAATTTATATCCTATGCTTACTTGTATTTCTTTCTTTTTTTTTGCTTTATTGTTGACACTATTTATAGATGTCCCCACCCCACTTCCCTCTGCTTTGTCCACCTCAACGCAGCCCCTGCCCCCATTCCCTTGGGCCATCACTACACTGTTGTCTGTGTCTATGGGTAGTGCATACACATTTTTTAGCTAATGTCTTCACCTTCTTTCATCTAGGCTTACTTATATTTCTTTTGACTTGTTCATTTATGAAAATTCAGTAAGCTATTTCATTGTGTACTCCAGAGGCTGGCAAATAATGCCTGGCTGCCTGTTTTTTGTACAGCCCATGAACTGAAATTGGTTTTTACTTTTTTTAATTGTTGAAAAAATTTAAAGAAAATGTCATGACACATGAAAATTACATAAAACTTCAACTTCAGTATCCATAAACAAAGTTTTATAGAATGTAGGCACTCACAAATTCATTTCTGTGGCTGCTTTTGTGCTACAACAGCAGAGGTAAGTAGTTGTGAGAGACCATATGATTCACTTAGCTTAAAATATTTACTCTCTGGCACTTTACAGAAAGTTTGTTGACCCCTGATACATGCCAACAGATATGTCATTGATAAATTACTAGAAGACAAGTATTTAAAAAATTGCCTGTCTTACACAGATGATCACTATTTAAATAATTTCTGTCCTTTCCTCACTTACTTTTTTCTCCTTGGTGTGTACCACAATTTATCAAGATTTAACATGCTAGACATTTTGCTTGTTTAAATAATCAACAGGTTCATTCTTCCCATGTATTTTTATTTTTTAAAAATGTTTATTTTGCCCTGGCTGGCGTAGCTCAGTGGATTGAGTGCGGGCTGCGAACCAGGCATCGCAGGTTCGATTCCCAGTCAGGGCACATGCCTAGGTTGCAGGCCATGTCCCCCAGCAACCGCACATTGATGTTTCTCTCTCTCTCTCTCTCTCTCTCTCCCTCACTTCCCTCTCTAAAAATAAATAAATAAAATCTTTAAAAAATGTTTATTTTTTAGAGAGAAGAGGGGGAGACATTACTTTGTTGTTCCACTTATTTATGATTCATTGGTTGATACTTGTATGTACCCTGACCAGGGACTGAATCCACAACCTTGGAGTATCAGGATGATACTCCAACCAACTGAGCTACCCAGCCAGGGCTATTTCTTTCCATTTGGGTTGTAACTTTCATGAGGGCAGGGACTTTTATCTCTTCTGTTTGTTGCTATATCCCTAGCACCTAGGAATGTAGTAGAAACACAATGTGTATTAGAGTAGACACATAGAACATATTTATTGAATTGAAAAGATGACTGTGTTAAGTTGGCTACATATTACTTTACCCAAAATCCAAGGATAACTGGACTGAAAGAAGGTATATTTCTTCACTTGAATAACTTGCATAACTTTCCAGATTCTAAAAAGTAAGCATCTAAGGAATTCAATATATGACAGCACTTTTAAAAAAATTGAAAATTCAATTACAGTTTACATTCACTATTATTTTGTATTACTTTCAGGTGTACAACATAGTGGTTAGACAATCATATACTTTATAAAGTGGTCCCCCCAAATTTCAAGTACCCACCTGGCACCATACATAGTTATTACAATATACTGACTATATTCCTTATGCTGTACTTTACATCCCCATGACTATTTTTGTAGCTACCAATTTGTACTTCTTAATTCCTTCACAGTTTTCACCCATTTTCTTAACACCCCTCCCATCTGACACCCATCAGTCTGTTCTCTGTATCTATGAATCTCTCTTTTGTTTGTTTGTTTATATTGTTTGTTAGATTGCATATATAAGTGAAATCATATAGTGTCGATATTTGTTTTTCTTAGACTTATTTTGCGTAGCATAATGCCCTCTAGGTTCATCCATGCTGTCACAAATGGTAATTCCTTCTTTTTTATGGCCGAGTAACATTCCATTTTATATACTAGGCTGTTCAGAAAGTATCCAGCCATGCACTATGAGAAATGGAGACAATTATTGAATAAGATACAAGAAACATTGTACACAGGACAATGATGCCTCAGGCCCCTTCAAAGTAGGCACCTTGGGGCCTCACACAGTTCTCCTAATTGTCATCAGCTGCCCCATCATATTTTCCTGAATCTCATGGATAGTCTGAAAGCTCTTCCCTTTCAAAGGTGATTTTAGTTTTGGGAAAGCAGGGAACCAAATCTGGGCTGTAGGGGTGCTGAGTCACCTGGGTGATTTGATGTTTGGCCAGAAACTCTGGAGGAGATGTGATGCATGAGCAGGTGTGTTGTTGTGATGAAGCTGCCAATCAGCAATTGCTCATAGCTGCAGCCTTCTGCACCATCCAAATAGTTTCCATGGAGGAATGTTCAAGCTTAATGCAAAATGCAAGCTTTGGTGCAGATTCATTGCTCTTCTCACTCAGTCATTTTGAATATGATGACCACATAGTGCACATGCTCATTCAAAGGCATCTATTGCCCCCCTTGACTAGCACAGTGAAGTTGTCATTGTTCATGCATGCACATTCCAGTCTACTTTCCTTGGCTGCCAGGTTATATCTATGTTGCACAAACCATTTTCATTATGTTAACAATGGCTTGACTTTTTCCAGAGAGAAACAGTAGGGGAAATGTGTGTGTGTGTGTGTGTGTGTGTGTGTGTGTGTGTGTGTGTGTGTGTATGTGTACATACACACAACTAGTAACCAAGTCTCAAGTCTCATCTATTCCCTGATTATTTTTGTTTATATATGCTGATTGTTTTCCAATTTTATTAAGATGTAATTGACATGTAACATTGTGCAAGTTTAAGGTGTACGATGTAATGATACAGATATATATTGTGAAGTAAATGCTATAATAAAGTTAGTTAACAGATCATCACCTCATATAGTTGTAATTTTGTGTGTATATTGAAAATTTTTAAAGATTTACTCAGCATCTTTGAAATATACAATATTGATATATGTAGTCACCATGCTGTACATTGCATACCACAACTTACTCATCTTAAAACTGGAAGTCTGTACCTTTTGACCACCTTCACCCATTCCCCCAACCCCTGGCAACCATCAGTCTAATTTCTGTGTTTTTGAGTTTGTTTGTTTTTTTTTTAGATTCTGCACATAAGTGAGATCATACAGTACTTGTCTTTTAATGTCTGACTTATTTCACTTAGCATAATGCCCTCAAAGTTCATCCATGCTGTCACGAATGGCAGAATTTCCTTTTTTTATGACTGAATAATATTCTATTGTGTGACTCTGTCTGTGTATGTATCACATTTTCTTTATCCATTCATCTGTCATTAGATATTTAGGTGTTTCTATGCCTTGACAATAGTCAAATATTTCCTTTAGATATATACCTCAAAGTGGAATTGCTAGATCTTATGGTAGTTCTATTTTTCTTGAGGATCTTTCATAATATTTTCCATAATGTCTGTACCAGGTTACATTCCTGCCAACAGAATACAAGTGTTCCCCTTTCTTCGCATCCTCACTGGCATTTGTTGTCCCTTGTCATTTTGGTAATAGAAGTCCTAATAGGTGCAAGGTGATATATCATTGTGGTTTTGATTTGCATTTCCCTGATGTAAATCATGCGATGTTGAGCCCCTTTTTATATGCCTATTGGCCATTTGTATGTCTTATTTTGAAAAATTTCCACTCAAGATCATTGCCCATTTTGAAATTTGGTTATTTGGTTTTTGCTATCAAGTTGTATAATAATTTTGTTGTTTAATAAGTTTATTGTATATTTTGGATATTAATCCTTTATCAGATATGTAATTTGAAAATATACTCTCCCATTCTTTCTGTTGCCTTTTAATTTTGTTGATTATCTTTTGTTGTGTAAAAACTTTTTAGTTTGATGTAGTCTCACTTATGTTTGCTTTTGTTGCTTGGGTTTTTGGTGTCATATGCAAAACAATCATTGCCAAGACCAATGTCAAGAATTTTTTCCAGTTTGTTTTCTTGTAGTTTTATGGTTTTAGGTCTTACATTTAAGTCTTCAATTCATTTTGGGTTAATTTTTGTCCATGTTGTAATGTGAGGGGTCCAGTTCCTTTTACATGTGAATATCTAATTTTCCCAAGACCATTTATTGAAGAGACTATCTTTTCCCCATTGAGTTTTCTTGCCACCCCTATCAAATATTAGTTGACCTTATATGCATAGGTTTATTTCTGGATCCTGGATTCTGTTCTTTTGATGTATTTGCCTTTTTTAATGCCATTACCACACTGTTTTGATTACTATAGCTCTGCAATATAGTTTGAAATCAGGAAGTGTGATATCTCTAGCTTTGTTTATCTTTTCCCTCAGGATTTCTTTGGTTATTCAGGTTATTTGTGACTCCACACACTTTTTAGGATTGTTTTTTTCTATTTCTGTAAAAATTGCCATTGGAGTATTGGTAGTTATTACATTGAATCTATAGATGTATGCACATTTTAATAATATTCTTGTAATCCATGAACATGGGATAGCTTTATATTTGTGCTTTGATTTTTTTCATCAGTGTCTTGTAATTTTCAGTGTAGAGATCATTCACCTCCTTGGTTACATTTTTTCTAAGTATTTTATTCTTTTTTATGCTATTATAAATGGAGTTCTTTATTTCTTTTTCAGATAATTTATAGTTAGTGTATAGAAACACACCTAATGTTTGTATGTTGATTTTGTATCCTGCAACTTTCCTTGCTTTTTTCAAACAGTTTTTTGGTAGAGTCTTTAGGAGCTTCCATATACAATATCATGTCATCAGCAAATAGGGAATTGTACTTCTTCCTTTCCAAGTTAGATGACTTTTTTTTTCTTCTTGCCTGATTGCTCTGGCTAGAACTTCCAGTATTATGCTGAGTAGGAGTACTGAGCATGGGTACCTTTGTCTTGTTCCTGATCTTAGAGAGAAAGCACTGAACCTTTCTTTGTTGAGTGTAGTGTTAGCTGTGGGCTTCTCTGATATGGCCTTTATTGTGTTACATATGTGTTGTTGAATTTGGTTTTGCTAGTATTTTGTTACAAATTTTTGCACCTTATTCATTGGGGATATTGGCTTGTAGTTTTCTTGTAGTGTTCTTATTTGGCTTTTGTATCAGGGTAATGCTGGCCTCATAAAATGAGTTTGGAAGTGTTCCTTCCTCTTCAGGGTTTTAGAAGTGTTGTTCTGTAACCAAAAGCTTACAGGTTCAGTTCCTGGTGAGGGCATACACCTACATTACAGGTTCAGTCCCTGGTCTTCATACATAAGATTCCCTGTCTGGGTGTGTATAGGAGGCATCCAGTTGATGCTTCTCTCTTGCACCAATGTTTCTCTCTCTCCCTTCCTCTGTCCTTCTCTCTCTAAAAGCAATGAAAAAAAATGTCCTCAGGTGAGGATAAAAATTTTTTTAAAAGAATTTGAGAAGGATTTTTTTTTTTAAATCTTTGGTAGAATTTACCAGGGAAAGCATGTGGTCCTGGGCTTTTGTTTGTTTTGGTTTTTTTTGGGGGGGTGTTGATTATTGATTTATTCTCTTTGTGATTGTTCTGTTCAGATATTCCATTTCTTCATTATTTAGTCTTGGTAAGTTGTATGTTTCTAGGATTGATCCACTACTAGGTTGTCCGTCCAATTTATTGATGTATAATTGTTCATAGTAGTCTCATGATCCCTTCTCTCCTCTTGATTTTATTTGGATTCTGTTTTTTCTTAGTCTAGCTAAAGGTTTGTCAGTTTTGTTCATCTTTTCAATGAATCAACTTTCAGTTTTGTAAATCTTTTCTATTGTTTTTCTATTTTATATTTCATTTACTTTTGCTCTAATATTTAGTATTTCCTTTCTCTGCTAACTTTGGACTTATTCTTCTTTTACTAGTTCCTTGAGGTGTAAAGTTAGGTTGTTTCTTGGAAATCATTCTTTTTTCTTGAAAATTTATCACTGTAAAATTCCCCCTTAGAACTTCTTTTACTGAATCCCATTGGATTTTCTTATGTTGTGTTTCCATTGTTGTATGACTCAAGATATATTTTTATTTCTTTTTTGGTCCATTTGTTAGTCAGGAGTGTTTCAATTTTCATGTATTTGAGAATTATCAGCTTTCTTTTAATTATTGATTTCTCATTCATGTCATCATGTTTGTAAAAGATACTCAGTATAACTTCTATCATTTTGTGTTTGAGACTCATTTTGTGGCCTACCAGATGATCTATCCTAGAAAAGCTTCCATGTGTGTTTGAGAAGAATGTGTATTGTCCTCCTGGTAGATGGAATGTTCTGTGTATGTGTATCTATTCTGTCCATGTGATCTATAGTGTTGTTTAAATCTGCTATTTCCTGATTAATTCTCTGTTTGGATGATCTCTCCATTGTTGAGAGTAGGGTATTAAAGTCCCAACTATTATTGTATTGCTGTTTATTTCTCCTTTTTGCTTCAAAGTTGTCTGCATAAATATTTACAATTGTTATATCTTCTTGATGAATTGACCTGTTTCCATTGTATAATGGCCTTCTTTGTGTCTTGTGACCATTTTTAGCTTAATATCTATTTTGTCTCATAAGTATGGTTATCTCTGCTTTTTTTTGGTTACCATTTGCTTAACACATCTGTTTCCGTCCTTTTACTTCATTCTAAATGTATACTTAAATCTCAAGTGAGTCTCTTGTGGACAGGCTGTTGCTGGGATCTTATTTTTTTTAATCTATTCAACCATTCTGTTTCTTTTGATTGAAGAATTTAATCCATTTACATTTAAAATAATTATTGATAGATCATCACAATTGTTATTTTGTCCTATTGAATTCTTTAGTCATTATATTCTTTAGTTTTAAGATTTCTGGGTTTTCTTGATGGTTTCTATTTCTTTGTTGACCTTCTAATTTTGTTCATGCATTGTTTTCCTAATTTTGCTTAGATGTCTCTCTGTGTGTTTCATAGCTCACTGAAGTTCTTTAAGAGGATTATTTTGAATTCCTTTTAGATAGTTCTCCATTTCTTTAGGGTCAGTTATTGGCACTTTATTAGTTTTTTTCTTTTAGTGGTATAATGTTTACCTGTTTCTTTGGGATACTTGATTCCTTGTGTTGGTATCTGTGCATTTGTTTTTCCTCCTCATCGAGACTTTATTTGTTCACTTCTGCAGGGAAAGACCTTCACCAGTTGCTGCAGCTTGGGGTTACTAGATAGGTCATTTGGTAGCTTCTGTTGGCAGGCAACATTTGTTATTGTGGTCTGTAGTAGGGTAAGACCACTGCTAATGCTCTGAGTTTGGGTTGGAGGGGTGCCTCTGGCTGGACTCCACAGCTGGGTGGGCTCTATTCAAGCAGGACCACTGGGAGACCATATCCCTATTTAGTGGGGCTATTGATTGTGTTCTGCAAATCAGGTGGGCCACTAGTTGAGTTCTGCAATCACTTCTGGTTGGGTAAAGTCCCAGGCTATGTTCACTGGCAGGATGGTACCACTGGTTTAACTCCACAAATGGGAAGGGCTATGGGCTGTTCTCTGCAACCACCATGATTGTGTGGGATCTCAGACTGTGCTCTACAACAGATGGTGCCATTGTGTGGACTCTGTGTTTAGGTGGGGCTGCAGGCAGTATTTAGTAATCTGATGTGGCCTCAGGCTGTGCTCTGGGATCAGGCAGGACCACAGACTGTGCCAGAAAATTGAGGGGGGGCTCTATCCTGGTCTTTGTGATCACATGAGTCACTGTCGGTGATCTGTAGATAGGGAAATTCACTGACTGGGCTTTTCTTTTGGCTGGGGAAGTAGGTTATGCTCCTGACTGGACAGGGTTAGTGGCTGGGCTTCCTGCCTAGGCAAAGCCCCAGGTCATGTTCAGCAATTGGGCATGGTCATAGGCTGGTCTCATCTGCATATTAGGATTGTAGACTGGGCTCCTGTTGCCCAAGGTCACCATTCAGGTTCCCTAGTTAAGTAGGGCCAGAAGCTATGCTTAACAGTTGGGGAGGGCTGCTAGCTCGCCTCTCTGACCAATCAGGGCTGTAGGATTTGGCTCTGTGGGCTCTTTTAGTTCTCTGGCCAGGCCTCCTGGGTGGGCAGAACTGGAAGCTATGCTGAGCACTTGGGTGGAGCTGAGAATTTGCTTCCTTTCTTGGGCGGAATGGTAGAGCCGGCTTTACTGCCCATATGGCCCACTGATAGGGATCCAAATCAGGCAGAACTGCCAACAGAGCTTCCTAGCCAGAGGGGTCACTGGCTCGGCTCTGCAGATAGACAGAGATCTGGCTGTGATCTCTGCTCAGTCATTGCTGCAAGCAGGAATGCTGTCTGCCAAGACCTGAGCAGTATTTGCTGTAACCTCCACCCCCGTTATCCACCTCTATCAAAGCCCTGAGGATTCCTGCAGTGACTCACATGAGGCAAGACCTGAGTGAGCCTCCTGGGAAGTGTTTCACATGCTGGGGAAACTGGTATACCTCAGGTTCTCTTTTTCCCATTGTAGAAACCACAGGCTTGGGGTGCCCTCTTGGTGTGGCACTATGTCAGTGTGGAGGAGGGTCAGTGTGGTCAGAGTATGTAATCCTCTTACCCTTCTAATGTGGGATTTTCACAGTGGTGTCTTTTCTATGGTTAGTTGCTGGTGGTCTTCCTGTGAGAGGGACTGAAGTTGACCTATGAAGGAGACCTATGTGGCCATCTTGATGATATTACTCTCCCCTTTGTGCTTAGCTTTAAGTAGGTTATGCATTCCTGAATGGATTGATAGATTATATCTTATAATTTTGCCTTTCTGGTGTTTAGCTCCATATTGGGAATGTAGCAGATAAACAATAAATGTGTGATCATTCTGTGATTGAAATCTGTAAGAAAAATTAAGCATTGTGGTATGAAATAGCTTCTGTGCATGTATCTTCATCTTTTAAAACAATAGTGCTGTTCCTCCATGTATACTTGCTTTTACAATATGTGCTTTATTTTTTCTCCAAAGTTTTTGTTGTCAGTAGTCCATGGTTACTGATGCATACTGTTTATGGGTAATAACTCTGTGGGCTGCTTTGCCTCAGTGATAATTTGATTTGAGGTGCTGCTGTTTAACACCAGGAAAGTGTTACACTATAAAGGGTATTGGATTTGTCACAGGACGACATTGAAGAGAAGCCAGGTATAGGCAAACTAATAACACAGTAGCCTAGTTATTAAACTTGGGCCTTTTGGCATTATTTGTTCACCAACTTTTATTGATATCACTGCCTTCTCCTAAGAGATAAGCATGTGACTAATTTGATGAATTTCATTTGGCAAGGGTAGAAACTAGTGCCAGACAAACAAGGTCATTGTAAGTTCATATAAACTTCATGCCTCCGGAATACTGTTTTTCCATCCTTTGAAGTTAAATGTCTGTTTGTGATGGAGAAAACATTTTTGTAAAGGGGCAAGATTAGAATGTACTGAAATGAAATGCTAATGTTGACCTCATCAACTTTAATAGAATTTTTTTGATGTAATGACTCAGCCTCTGTGAATCTGACTGTGTGTATGTGCTGTGTTTTAACAGGGAATCATCATCTAGGAATCTACTGAGGACCTCGAGAAAACATGGGGAGGAGTAAGTTTCTCTTCACTTTTAAATAATTTAGATATTTTCCACATTAATCCACTGTATCCAGGAAATTAGATTTGTAACTCCAAGTTTGATTTTTTTTTGACACCTAAATTGTATTTCTGGTTAGTGTTAGAAAGTTTTTGTCTGAAGCAGGGCTTTGCAGAGAAAGACCAACAGTCTACATGTTGTTCATTGGCAAGGGTCTTTTTTTCTTCTGCTCTTTTCTGGACATCTCCCTACAAGGGGAGAAGGCTCAAACTTGATACTAATAGACCTGCCCTAATCCCAGCTTCTTTATAACTCTTACCAAAGTTACCCATATGCTTCCAATGGTTTCTAAGCCTTGTTGATAATAACAACAACAAAATGATTCTACCATGCAAACAATGACAGGATTAAAAAAATTATCTGTGAGGTTGATTTATAAATGGTTTTGATTTCCCCTAAAATGTTAAAGCCTGGCATTAAGAACCATTAGATGAATTCCTTTTACTTTTCCTTTCTCATAAGGCTATTTATGGTTAGTGGTTAATAGACAAATTTAAGCTCATTTCATTGTAAAGTTAATATAAAACAGTCAGTAGTGACTCCATAAATAATCCTAATCAATATACGCTATAAAATCAGATGCTATAAAGGACCTCACAGGGAGACTTGGTGTTATGTAGTATAGTGAAAACAGTACAGACATAAAGAACTGCAGGCCTCTACCTCTACTGCCTCTACTACCTTTACTGCCTTAACCAAATCCTAGATCTCCCCTAAACTTGTTTGTTCATGTCTGAGGTAGGATTAATACATTCTGCACTTCTAGCCCTAGGAAGGTGAGGTTGACATAATGTGATAATCCATATGAAAAGTGCATTGAGAACTCTATAAAGTGTAATGGAAGTGGTATCCATTATACTTTATATCCACTGGTATCCAGATACCAATGAGCAGTGGTATCTGCTCATTGCTGACCTTTTTGAATAAATATATCTTCATTGGTTGTCTTTTAATAGTTAAAATGAAGTTATTTGATCAGCAGGGCTGACTAGGGTTGTATAAGTGACAGAAAGCACCTTTTTGTATTTTGGGCTCTAGCCATTTTGTCCAATTGTAGTATGGGCCCTAGTAGGCCATGAATTAATCATGGAAAATGTCTTCCTGAACCTGTTGAGTCAGGTTTTGCCTGTTTTTTTTTTTTTCTTGCCAGAACTTTCCTTGAAAACTGATTAACCCCAGGGAATGTGCTTCTTTCCCAGACTTCAGAAAAGATACCAATATTTGATAGTTTAGAAAATTTTAAAAATTTAAAAAATCTTGTCAAAATTTTGTGACTAATCCATGCCATGTCCTATCCCCAAGTCAGTTGTTCAACAGAAGCTTCCAGAGTAAGTCATCATGGTTTAGTTCTCACTGAATCTCAAGCTTGGGGTGGATTTGGAGAAGAGAGGTACACCGATACAAGACAACACATTCTTCTTATTTCTTCTCTTAATTTTTAGAATGATCATCAGGTCATTAGCAAGGAGATCACTAGGTGCTTACTTTAAAAGGTGCCTCAACAAGTATTTGTTTAAATGCTCAGACAACTAACAGAGTCCATGCTAAAGGACAGTGCCTCATAATGTAATCTGCAAGATGGACATGCTTCCAACATGGGGATGAGATAAAGGGAGTGCTTCAAAAAGTGCTACTTTTATAAACACACAGAAGCTTGTAAAGTGGTCACCAACTTTAAAAGCATCATTAACATCCAAATCTCAAAGGCTCTATCCTTGACTCTCCAAGCTTTACTTAGTTTGCCTGATTACACTTGTTAATTGCTGACACTATTAGTGAAAAAAAATGTTACTGTGTGCTCATTTCTTTCTTTTCTGGCAAGGTACAGTGAAGTTTTTACTGAATTTGAATTTGGTAAAGCTTCTAACAAACAGCTCAATGTGTCATACAAAGGAACAACAGAGGAAAATATCACAAAGGTATAGCATTAGTCTCATTGAGGGACCACAAAAATAACAAAGCTGGAAAACTATACAGTGTAGGTGAAAAATTAAAATTGAAGTGAATTTCTTTTTTTTTGTTCTTTGATATTGGATGAAGAAATCATAAATATGTGTTAGAAGAATCATGTATTTGACATGAAAAAAATTATAAAGAGTCTTAAAAATGGTGGGGGTTGGGATGAGAACAGACTAGTGTATTTAATTTCTTATTGGACCACTATCAGTGTCCATTGTATGTGGCATTGAAATCCCATTTACTACATAAGAGTTCTGAGCTAGGATTTAGGACTCTTAAGAATATGTAATTATTTTGTAGGATCAAGGGTGGGAAGTGGGGATGGGAGAGAGTGGTTGAGGAATAATTGAGACAACTGTACTTGAGCAACAGTAAAAAATGTGGAAAAAAAAAGAAATAATACCAGGTAGAAAATAAGAAGAGCTTCACTTACAGCTCATGAACTAAATTTCTAAATATAATTTATGTATCCCATTGCATATTTAATATGGATTTTATTTTGGTAATATTAAAATGTACACTATCAAAAATATAGAATTATTTTGATATTAATAAGTAGAGCACTTTATAACTCACAGATCTTTCTCCTGCATTATTTTATTTGAGTTGTAAGATGACCATGTGATGTAAATAGAGATATTATCTTCATTTTATTTATTACAAAACAGAGGGTTGTGAGAGGAAAGTCTTGTGTAAAGTCCATAGCCTATGAATGGAGAGCCAAAGGCAGACCTAATCACAACTAGTTTCTTATTTTCTTCCATTGTAATAACTAGTTTTTATTTTCTTCTAATAAACCATGTTTTGAATATTCTAGTCATCAGTAGTATATAAAAGTAGATTAAAAACTTAGGAACTATGCTTTGGCCAGGTGGCTCAGTTGGTTGGAGTGTCAATCCCATATCTCAAAAAGGTTGTGGGTTCAGTTCCCAGTCTGGGCACATACCTAGGTTGCAGGTTTAATCTCTGGTCAGGGGACATACAGGAGTCAACTGATTGATGTTTCTGTCTCACATTGATGTAAAAAACAAAACTGAGGTTTCTGTGAAAGATGTGGAAGAAAATATTTTCTGAGCTGTATGATGATGTTCATATATTTCTCATAGCATGGGGGACTGGACAGGTAGGCAAAGAGAAATGGCTCAATGTTCATCACCATTTATGGTCACAGCTAAAACACATGTGTAGCAGATACCTCAAATATCAAAATCCTCAGAGCAGTGGAGGTCACTGGCTACAAAGGCAGTAGCACAGATTGGCAGTCACCAAGGCAAATAACAAGATAATTCAACTCAGAAGCTTGCTGTACACAACCCATAGTGGAAGGTACCCTAAAGTAAGGGGCCTAAGTCACTTACCAGGTGAAAGTTGCCCTTCATCAATAGGTTTTTATCTTTGTGGTTTTTCTTTTTTTTTTAACCTTTCTTCTTTTTCAATTTTATTTTAATCATTGTTCAAGTACAGTTTTCTCCCTTTTACTCCCATTCCAGCCCACCCACCCATCCCTCCCCACTTCCCTCCCATTACCACCCTCCCCCTAGTTTTTGTCCATGTGTCCTTTAAATGTGTTCCTGTAAACCCTTCCCATTCTCCCCTGAAATTTCCTTTTTTCTCCCCTCTGGTCACTTCTCTATTTCAGTGTCTTTGCCTATATTTTGCTTGTTTCTTTGTTTTGTTGTTTAGGTTCCTATTAAAGGGAGATCATATGGTATTTGTCTTTCACTTCCTGGCTTATTTCACTTAGCATAATGCTTTCCAGCTCCATTCATGCTGTTGCAAAGGGTAGGAGCTCCTTCTTCCTTTCTGCTGTATAGAATTCCATTGTGTAAATGTACCATAGTTTTTTGATCCATTCATTTACTGATGGGCATCTAGGTTGTTTCCAGCACTTAGCTATTGTAAATTGTGCTGCTATGAACATTGGGGTACAAACATTCTTTTATATTGGTGTTTCAGGGTTTTTAGGATATAATCCTAGCAGTGGAATTGCTGGGTCAAAAGGAAGATCCATTTAGTTTTCTGAGGAAGTTCCATACTGTTTTCCATAGTGGTTGTACCAGTCTGCAGTCCCACCAACAGTGCACTAGGGTTCCCTTTTCTCCACAACCTCTCCAACACTTGCTGTTTGTTGCTTTGTTTATGATGGCCATTCTGACCGGTGTGAAGTGGCATCTCACTGTGGTTTTAATTTGCATCTCTCTGTTAGCTAGCAATATTGAACATCATTTCATGTGTCTTTGGATCCTCTGTATGTCCTCCTTGGAGAAGTGTCTGTTCAAGTCCTTTGCCCATTTTTTTAATTGGGTTGCTTGTCTTCTTAGAGTGGAGTCGTGTAAGTTCTTTATATATTTTGGAGATTAAACCCTTGTCTGAAGTATCACTGGCAAATATGTTTTCCCATACAGTTGGTTCTTTTTATTTTGATACTGTTTTCTTTAGCAGTGCAGAAGCTTTTTATTTTGATGAGATGCCATTTGTTTATTTTTTCCTTTATGTCCCTTGCTCTAGGGGACATGTCAGTAAAAAAGTTTCTGCGTGAAATATCTGAGATTTTCCTACCTACGTTCTCCTCTAGGACTTTAATGGTGTCTTTGTGGTTTTTCTTAACATTGGTGCAGACACTGGCCAGAAGTGTCTGTAGCATAATGGATGAGACCAGATACATTCATAGGGACTACTGAGTCCTGTGGAGGAAAAGGGACAGCATGGCTACCCTCTCAAGGGGAGGGTGCCTCAGAGTGGCCTGGCCACTATCTCTAGGGGAGAGCACGCCGATCCTTGCATTCACTGTTTTTTTTTTTTTTTGTTGGCTCTTAATTTGCACAGGAATACGGGTAAAACTCATTAATCATTGTCAGGCAGTAAGGATCGAACAATAGATAGCATACAAAGAACTATGAGGGCTTATTCTGAGTCAGGGTCTTTTAGCTAAGGGGCTACAAAACTTTGGGAAACAAACTCATTTCCTGCTCGGACCTTTGTCATTTAATCGAGAGCATTCTTAGCAAAGCAGGTTTCATAGGAGTTTATGTATTCTTTCTCAGGCCTGATCACCCAGGGAGCCCAACCTTTCCAGCCCAGGGCTGCACCACCCTCTGTCATTGTTTCAGGCTTAAGTCAGGCAGAGGAGGCAAGACAGCCAAGAAATTAGGAGATTTCTCACAAGCAGGATGAGGACTCAGGCTTTGTCAAAGCCAAGGGGTGAGGGTCCATCACCCCCTTTCTCCATCACCTTCCAAGCCCTTCCCTGGGGCCTCCCTGTGATCGTGCCTGTCTTAGGTCATTCCCCTCTTGGGGAATCTTACCCGTCATTAGCTAACTGATCAAGCATTGGGGGTCAGCTGTGAAAAAAGGAGCAGGAGCAGCACCCCTGCCAGGGAGATAAGCTTTGTCTCCTTAGTGGCTTATGGCCCTAAGGTTGCTCACTCAGCCTTAGCCATGGGGGGGTGGGTACAGCTTCTGAAACCAGGCAGGATAGTTCCCAACAAACATAAAGAATTTAATACATCATGGAACACTGGAATAGTATGAGATGACAAGTGGAGATGCTGTTACAAAAAAAAGCACAGCATGCATAGATAAAATTATGTGTAAGATTTTAGTAGAGAATTAACATTTTCACAAAGATGATAATGTGAGGATTTCACAGTTGTGTATGTATATACTTGAGTATTTATCTTTAATCATCTTCAGAGAGAACTTAAAACTTTAGCCTAACTTTTCATTCCCCCACCCCCCACACCAAGCATCTGGTATATTCATGACAAAAGTTGCAGTAATCCACAAAGCAATTTCTTGGGAGTTTTCTTGCTTAAAAAATTGGGGGTTATTGTTTTTGTTTCAGTGTTTGGATATAATTTGATTTTTAAAACATACCTATTTTCCATCTGAATATTTTTCTATGTCAGGACACACTTCTCTTATTGCATGGTCTAAGTTCTATATCAGCAATTTATGGTATTTACTAGTTTAAAATGAAGTTATTAATAGTTCATTTCACTATCTTTAACTTAAGAAAACAGCTTCTGGAAGAAATTCATCATACTGTTTCAATCATAACTAACCACATGATATTCCTATTCCTTCCTTACAAAATGGGAATGGTATTTAGCCATGAATCTTCAAAAGGATTAATTTTACTTTGTTGTATAGAAAATAATATCTGGAATAGTTGAATGATAGCAAGCTGACAGGTTTTATTTATGGACAATAATTAAAATAAAAATATGAAGATAACTTAGCACTTTTTCTGTTTTTCCTCTTCCAGCATTTATTTAGTCTTTGGAAATAACTTTTACCTAGCCTAGGAAAAAATCGTAGTGCTATAACAACCTTAATCCAAAATATCAGTTTCCATCTTCACTTTCCATGCTTAATGGTGACATGCCCCTTGATGGTCTAGTATGCATGAACATATTGCCATGCTGTAGAGAAACAGTGGCAGTGCGACCAGGCACAGTCTTTGTTTTCTTATTTGTTTGTTTGTTTTTTAAATTAAAACATAGCAGCACAATTCCTTTGGGTCCCTCAATGTGCCTGGCTCCTTTAGTCCAAGGAACCCAAACATGTTCCCCCACTTATCAGGACTTTGTGGGAGGAAAAATGGTTTATAGCTACCACAGTAAATCTCTAAGCTCTTTGATTCACTGCCAAACTAGTATTTGGTTGAGACCAATCCTGAACTTTAACTCTGAGTATACACCTCTGTATTTTCAAACATAATGGATGTTCACACTGATGAGCTTTGTAAAGTGTCTATCTCATAACATAGCACCTAATTTTGACAGTTCCCTGATTTATCATTCAAGTACAGGAACACATTCAAAGACAATTATTTCATTTTCTGACTGTGTTAAATCTGAGAATCTTTATTACAGTAACATATTCATGCCTTTGCAGTTGAGATGATGTCACCAATTTATCATAAATGCTTATCTTCATAATTTTATAGCAGTAATATCAAATCTGCTTGGGGCTGACAACAGCCATTATCTGTTCCTGGCAAGTGTTTACCACCAGAACAAAAGAAATGAACTAACTATTTAAGGGTCAGGCTACTTAAAAAAAAAAAAAATCTCATTATGGCACTTGATGCTTTTTTGTCTTTGATTGCAATCTTCTCTGATTTTTAGCTATTTGAGACCAAAATAAGCTTTAGTACATATGTTTAGAATGGTTTCTCTACCTCAATGCTATTGACGTTTTTTAAATTGAGGCAAAAGTCACATAACAGAACTGTGTTAAAGTGTACAATTCAGTAGCATTTAGTACATTCACAATGTTGTGCGAGCATCTAATTCTAAACCATTTTTAACACCTCTAGAGGAGATCCTATAACCATTAAGCAGTTAGTCACTATTCCCTCCTCTCTCCAGGCCCTGACAACCTATAGTCTGCTTTCTATGTCCATGAATTTACCTATTCTGAATTTCATATAAATGCAATAATACAATATGTGACCTTCTGTGTCTGTCTTTATTCACTTAGCATATATTTTTAGGTTTATCCATGTTGTGTTAGTACCTTATTCCTTTTAATGGCTGAAAAATAACCTATTGTATGAATATACCACATTTTGATTATCCATTCATCAGTTAATAGACATTTAGGTTATTTCCACCCTGTGGCTATTGTACATAGTGCTGCTATGAACACTGATGTACAAGTTTTTGTTTGTATATCTGTTCAATTTGGGGGGATATATACCTAGGAGTTAATGTTGACATTTTGGGCCAGATAATTCTTCATTATGAGGGGAGGTCCTGTGTATTGTAAGATATTTGGCAGCATCCTTGACTTCTTCATAGTAGATGCCAGCCACACCTACCCCTCCAAGTTGTGACAATCAAAAATGTATCTAGACACTACCAAGTGTTCCCTGGAGTGCAAAATCACCCAAGGTTGAGAACTGCTGATTTAGAATAAAGGAAGGGAAGTCTTTCGAGATAAGCTGGCATTCACATATTACAATGCTTTTAATAGAAGTAATTTGAGTCTAAAGAAGAGCATTATATGGTTCTAAAAAACCATATAATCAAGAAGCTGTGTTCTTGGATTAGTAACATAACCTCTGGATTTCAGTTGTCTTGTCAGTGAAACAAAGTGATTGAAATGGATCAGTGTGCCCAGTGAATCCCTGGCTTTTCTGAAGGCAGCTACCTCAAGGAAAGGAAAAGTGACGTGCTCCTGGTATATTGCAACTCCCCTTCAGACAGAGCAAGCAAAAGCTTGAATTCTGCTATCACTTCTAGAGCAAATCCATGTATAAATATCATTGATTTCACTAGCCTGTGAAAAATCATTTCTGAAATTTGGATGCAAATTTAAAAGACACTAATTTGTCAGTGAGACTCCCATTTCTCATATCCATTATGTTCTCTGCTTTTGTGGGCAGGAGAGAAAGCTGAATGCTATCTTTGTGTGCTATCTTAATAGCCACCCCTGGAGAGTAGTTTTTTTATTAAATGTAGTATGTGCTCTATCAAGATAATTATCCACTCCTACAGTCTAGATTACAGTTAACTATCACATAGATAATATCATAGTGTCTATGTTGACAAGTTGTAAAGCATTCATTATAACATAGAATTATGTATTTAAAACTACATTTCATTTTGGTGACTTCTTTATTTGCTTCCCCCCCATTAAATGGTGATTATTAGTTATAGTTATTTCCACACAGAAGTGTAATCAGTGTAAATAAGATCCATAAACTAAAGAGAAAGTTTTATAGCTGTAATGACTGTAAACACAAAGACTAATGATATTGTTGCTGATATCATTCAAGCAATAATGACAGGAGAAATATGCATCTTTGGAATTTTCCTTTTTTCATGATTCCATCTGATTGTGTGCTTAATTTTGTGCAAATGAGATCATTTGCTAATTCCATATTTGTTGGTTTCTTGTGGCTAAGGCATGGCCCCTAGTCCATAAATCAAATGTTAGAGTACCATCCATTTAAATCAGTTGTTGCCATTGCTAGCAACTTGATTGTCATTATCTGCCAATTCATGGAGAATTATTTTTGATAAGAAGGAGTTATAAATTGTAAAGCTCTGTCAAAGAAAATTTGGCCTTTTATCTTTCTTTGTGGGAGAAACTATTAGACCATCTTTCTGTATGTCATTATTCTATATAGAGCATAAAATCATTAGACAAGAGACATCTAAATATATGATCCAAAATTTAGCTTTTAAGAAAAACCATAATGAGTTAATAAGACTCACCCTGAGGGGAAAGGTTTGTTTTTTGTTTTTTGTTTTTTTAAGAATATTGACTTTGTACATTACCTCTTTTGTCTTCTCTTGTATAGAAATCCATTTCTGGCATTTTCTCCACACTTACTCCCGGAAACCTGCCTGCTACCATCTGGCATTTCATTGCATTACCTCCGGTGGCATAAAGATATCCTTTTTAAGAAGTCTTAGGTAGTGATCATGACCACCAGATTGTCCTTAAAAAGGAGGTTTAGGATATTAGAGATATTAATAACAATTATTTCTTCTCCCACGCCCTGAGACTTCTCAACTAGCTCAATCTTGTAACTTTAAATATTTTTTAAATATATGAGTTCTTGAATGAGTTTCAGTTCCTAAATTGCTGTGAACATATACTACATGCCAATCTAACTAAGCTATAAGTTTGTGACAACCTGGTAATGTACATGAGCACCACCATGCAACAAATTCTGAATTATAAATCTACCTGCTATGTAAAAAATTAACCTTTATTTTTCACAAATAGGTTACAGTGGTGAAATACAATTGGTAAATATTCTTTTTCCCCCATCTTCCTAACTAATAGGAGAATGATCCAAATAACATCTTTTTTTCCATAAGTGAAATGTTGCTTTAGAATATAAGGTCTTATTGTTTAGGGAAAGTTATTTCCATCAATCTGTGATAAGAAGTACCTATTTTATACCTATTTCAGTAACCCCCCTCCGAAGGCATTGTATGCATACACAACTGAATAAATAATAGTATCAAAATAGCTTAGAAGCAAGAAAACAAGGAATAATGAGTATGACACTTCATAACATTTTTTCATATAAATCTGAGCACTGGGTTGGATGGGGAATATGCCTTGTTGATTTTCTTTTGTTTATTTTTTGTTGGTTTGGGGGATGATGGTAGCTTGGCCTGGAAAATAGTGTATTCATATCCCAAACGAATTTGGTATGACGTACTACTTCCACTGAACATACATCTTTGCAATTATAAAACTCTTCACAGTTTCAACTGAAAGAACCTAGGAAATCATATACAACTCCTTAGCTTCACAAATTAGGACATAGGCCTAGATAAATTAAGCAACAAATGCAGAATCTTACAGTTTAGTGCCAGAGCTGGAACAGGAATCTGTATATTCTGAGTACAAATTCAGGACCTTTTCATCATTACCACACTCTTCTCTTTTCCTGCAATTTCATTTGTCTCAATACAGGGTTGGTGAAGGTGGTTAATGGATATTGGCTTTTTTAGATTTCTACAAGATAGTCTCAAAAGGCAGTTTTCATGTGACAAACAGAAGGCTCAATTAAGTGGATAGCTTAGCATGTTTTGCAGTCTTTGAGAAATTCACAACTAAAAAAGATATTAGAGATTTATTCTTTAGGGGGAAAAACAGCTTCCTGGTTAGCGTGTGGACTCGTTATAGATGGTCTGATATACCAGCGTTTACACAACAATGTCTAGGATCAGACTTTCCATTTTAATAAATATATTTTGCAGTGTTCATAATCATCTTTTTAATAAGTGTTTAAGAGCTTTTTAAAAACTATTTTTATGGGAATAGTTCTAAAATAGATCGTATAATTTACTGCCATCCTACACAAAATCCTGAACATCATATTGTTCTTTCTTGGTGAATCAGATTCACCATTCTGAACATAATCATTGATGCCTTCAACTTTGGGAGGTAAGGCCGACTAAAGCCCACTCTAAATAACCCTCAAAGGGCCTCTATCTCTCTTCCCTTGCCTTCAGATTAATCAGCTTTCAATGTGTTGCCCTCAATGTGTTGATCTAGTTCAGCCTATCCCTGCCCTCCTACTTTTCAGCAATAATGTGCAATTAAGCTTCCAAGTCTCATAACCTGGCCTGTGGATGCAGGTTGAATAAATTGATCCTTGATTAGTCTAAGGGAGGTGGGGCTCCCCTGTAGGTAAAACACAAGATAAGTTATAATGCATGACTTTAGTCATCTCACATTTCATGAATTTAGAAGTCATTCAAATAATTGACTTCCCATGATGTATTACTGTCATTAATAGCTACAGTGATTATGAAAAATATTGTCAACAGCTACCTGAACTATCAAATAATCTAAAAATCAATAGAAAATGATTATGTAGTGTACTTTGTTGTAGCTACTCATGCTTCTTTAAACATATATATCTATCGTATATGTAATTTCATTTCTTAACCTGCTTCTTAAGAGCTTCTTGGTGGTCTATTGCTAAAATTCTAATGATGATAGCCTATTAACATTCATCTGATCAAAACTGAATCTAATGAAAGTAAGCATATATTATGGAAGCATATGCTTCCTTTGAGTACATTACCAGTATCAGGTCCTTATAACTATGAACCAGAAATAGGCTTTAATTTACTTTCTAAAGAATTTCTGAAATTTTAAAATCTCACGATATCCCCAAAACACTTATGAATCATCAAAGTATATTGTAGCCACTACATGATGTTAGATCATTGAAAAGACCTATGAGGCTCTCATAAGGCTTTAATAATGGCTAAAGGTCCAATGCAGCAGGAGAAAGATGGCTCCTAAGGCCATTTTTAGTCATGGAGGACATGCTTTGTCTTCTAATTGTAAACCACAAAGGTATGTGCAAGATAACCTTGGTTTCAAGAGAGGCAAGGTACAGGGTTACTGAGAATCTTTGATACCCCACTCGTCATGTAGCTGAAAGCAAATGGATGCTCAATTAAATCAGATACAAACCACAAATACACATTTTCAGTAAACAGTATAGACAAGCTAGTACAGAGTGTCTCCAAGGGAGTTTTAGACTTAAACAGTGTTTTATAAAGCTCTACCACATTTTATCTCAAACTTGACCAAGGGGACCAAACTCCCAGGCGTCCTTGGAGTTAAGCATACAGACTCAGTGCAAATTAACCTTATCCTTACTCCTTTATTGTGTATTTTCTAAGTGCATTATTATCATCAGCTTGGTAGATCTCCTGGTTTTTCTTTCATGGAATAACTATCATTATGACAGTGGCAACAAGTCTATCTATTAAGCATCCATTCTTTGCCAAGCCCTGAGCAAAGTGCTTTATGTACATTATAATACTTATAACTATGAGATTGGTGCTGTTATTCCAACATTACAGATGAAGAAGGGAAGCTTAGGGTTTTTGCTTTCCTCACATAGTTATTTGCTCTAACAACTCTTTTTCTTACTTTCAAAATGTATAACTAATGTGCACCCCTTAATAAGATTGGGATATCAAAGACATCACATCTGTTAGTGAAATTGAACAATCACAGCCCTTGGTAATACAAGAATTCCCTGACCAACACTGTTTCTATGAGAAATATAAGAACTCTAGGGCTGCATATTAAGTCTAGGGGAGCAGGCCCTGAACCTCACATTACAAAAAAACTTATGAAATGCTAGGTTTATTTCTAGAAAGTCCCCATTTTCTCTTGCTCTTGATATTCTTGCCACTGTTGCTGGTATATAGTCTTATATCAAAACCAGAGAGCCCAAAACAGGCTTTCTGATCTCCAGAACAGTTCCAAAGATACTAAAGGGATCACTACAATAACTGAATCATGGGTTGCCTCAGCTGGGCTTGGAAGAGGGCATCTTTCTACCTAGCATTTCACTCACCTGTGCTCACTCCATAATACAGTAGGCCCAATTCCCAAGTGTTTCAGCTTTTGGTGGTACTGTTTCCATTTTTATATTCCTCTCCTCTTCCCTAAGCTGCTGGAATCAGAGTAGCTAATTGAGGGTAAACAACAACTGAGTAATATAACATGATAATGTAGAGAACTGAAGTGTGCCCTTTTCCTGATATTTATAACTCTTATCAGGACAGCAATAACCCACCTGACAGGTTTTGGTAACTTGGGACTTTCAAAAGGGATTTTGGTATCCTTTCTCAAAGAAGGAACTTCCAAGTTCATTCAAGCTTGGTATGCCAAATGCATTTGGTAGAGTGGCAAGACTACATCTGTCTCCAGAACCCTTAGGTCAGAGGTTCTTAAATCTTCTGAGTTTACAGTACTCTTAGTTGTCACAGTGATTTTTTTAATATCAGTTATAGGCCAAAAGAAATATTTAATAGTTTTATTTATTAAATAGTTACCATATTTTTTGGATCATAAGATGCACCTAGGTTTTAGAGGAGGAAAATAGGAAAAAAATATTTGAAGCAAAAAATGTAAAATATTTAATAATATAAATAATAGTATTTCACCAATGTAAATGTAAACAGAACTCAACAGCATTAACAATCATTATTCCTTTCAAAGTTTGGGGGGTGGGAAGTGTGCATTTTATAGTCTGAAAAATATGGTAGGTCCAAACAATAAGCATTTATATCCTGACAGCTTAGTAGCCATTTGAAAAATAATATTACATAAATTTCAAGAAAACAGTATTTTTATTTCAACCTTACATAGCCATTCAGTTACTTACTAAAAGGATGTATGTGCCTGAGGGGCACCATACAACTTCCCAAACTTTGGGATCAGGTTGGATAGTGGAGGATGTTGGATACAAAGGACACCACCTTCATTTCCTAATCCACACTGATTTTTCACATAGCACTTTTTTTTTTTAAAGATGGACTTTTTTTTAAGATTTTATTTATTTATTTTTAGAGAGGGAAGGGAGAGGGAGAGGGAGAGGGAGAGAAACATCAGTGTGCGGTTGCTGGGGGACATGGCCTGCAACCTAGGCATGTGCCCTGACTGGGAATCGAACCTGCAATGCCTGGTTTGCAGCCCGCACTCAATCCACTGAGCTACACCAGCCAGGGCCATAGCACTTTTTTTTTAATCACAGTCAAAAATGCAGTTTCACAAAGGAAATGAATGTAGAATTATCTAATGATGAAACTGTTGTCAATCAATTTTGACCAAGAATTGAAAGGCAAACAAAAGCTTTATTTGTGGGTCTCTTTAAGGAATTGCAATCCAGGAAACACAATTTTGGGTAGAAACCCTAACTGTTCTGAGAAGGAAGGAGACAGAGTTTAAAAAGGCAGAAAAAGGGGTGCTTTCAAAAGGATTATGTAAGATGCTTTGATAGAGCTGTGTTTGGTACCAGCAAGCAGACTTACACTATGCTATACATGATTAATTCCTTATGTCTATTACTAGGTAAAAAATTTATTTTTTAATAGAGAGTTCTGTGAGGCAAAGCCAGTTTTAGGAACTGTATCAGGATATAGCTGTGGTATAGTACAGTTTAAAAGTTCAGTTTCACTGGAAAAGGGGGTGAGTTAACTTAGTTTCCCAGAGGCCTCTTGGCTCCATTTTAGATTGCTCTCTTAACAGTACCAACTCCATTTTGCTGTTTTTCTTCCATACTGTGAGCTACCTTAAGTTACTAGTTTGTGTATTATCCAATAGATATTGAACATCAGTGCATTTCCTTCAAAATGTAAAATATCCTGCTCATTCTCTATTAATTTGCTATAGCACCCTGGTGGAAAGAGGGCTTGGTACACACTTCGGGGATCAAAGTGCTAGTTCCTTGCTAAACTAAAAAGCATCTGGTTATGTCCTCTTCCCAAAACAGTAGCTGTTCAGCTAGTCTATCTCTACACAAGTATTAGGGGAAATCAAATAGTTCTTACAGAATAAAAAATATCTGCTCTAAGGGTAGTACAAGTAGAAGTATTCTACAAATTTCAAAAGATATTTTCTGTTTCTAAAAATAAGATATTCAAATGCTGTCTTACTAGAAACTCAGTTGGCAACATATTTATTTCACAATCACAAAGTAGATTTATGGTTCTGTTTCATAATTAGAGGCATGATCCTTGGCTTCCCAGCCTCTAGTCACTCAGTCTTCAAGTTTCTCCCATTCTGCCTTTTCACTTATGCCATACTTCTTGAATCCTGTTCTGTACTAAGTTCTTTACTAGGTGTTATGAAAGACAGAGATTGGATAAAAATATTAGTAAAACATGGGTCCTGCCTTCAAGACACTTAGTCTTGACGGGAAACTAGATAGGCATACCAAAAAATCATAATAGAGTTTAATTAGTTGCTATAATTTAAGCATATGTAAACACTGAGAGCCTATAGCAGCTCTAATGAAGTGGGGAGTAGACTCTGGGGAAGGTGTTTTAGAGGGTGTTACATCTGAATGGAATGAGTTCACTAGGCAGAGGAAATATTAGGTACAAAACTATGGAGGCATTAAAGAGCCTGTCTGGAGAATGGTAAGATTTGGTTGCACTGAGAAATAAGTTGCATGGTGGGCGTAGTGGCTAAAGAAATCACCCAATATCTGCATCATTCATGTTTGTTCCCATCTTTCCATTACTGTTGCCACCATTCTAATGCATGATCTCATTATTTCTTTTTTAAGTATATTTTATTGAGTATGCTATTACAGTTTTCCCAATTTTTCCCCTTTATCCCCTCTCTGCCCTGCACCCTCAGGCTTCCAGCATCCCTCCCTTAGTTCATGTCCATGGATTGTACATATAAGTTCTTTGATTTCTCTGTTTCCTACACCATTTTTGACCCGTCCCCATCTATGTAATGCCTACCAATTATGCTTCTTCTTCCCTGTGTCTTTTCCCCACTATTCCTTCCCTCCCCCTTCCACTCCCCACCTCCTGAAAAAACCCTCCATGCGATGTCCATTTCTCTGATTCTGTTCCTGTTCTAGTTGTGTGCTTAGTTTTTGTTTTCATTGTTTTTTTTTCTTTTATTTTTTTAGGTTCATTTGTTGATAGTTGTGAGTTTGTTGTCATTTTACTGTTCATATTTTTTATCTTTTTCAATTTCTTAGATAAGTCCCTATAATGTTTCATATAACAATGGCTTGGTGATGCTGAACTCCTTTAACTTGACCTTTTCTGGGAAACACTTTACCTACCTTTTCATTCTAAATGATAGCTTTGCTGGATAGAGTCATCTTGGATGTAGGTCCTTGCCTTTCATGACTTCAAATACTTCTTTCTAGCCCTTTCTTGCCTGTAACATTTCTTTTGAGAAATCAGCTGACAGTCTTATGGGCACTCCTTTGTAGGTAACTCTCTCCTTTCCTCTTGCTGCTTTTAGGATTCTCTCTTTATCTTTAATCTTGGGTAACTTAATGATGATGTGCCTTAGTGTTTTCCTCTTTGGGTCCAACTTATTTGGGACTCTCTGGGCTTCCTGGACTTCCTGGAAGTCTATTTCCTTTGCCAGATTGGGGATGTTTTCCTTCATTAGTTGTTCAAATAAGTTTTCAACTTCTTGCTGTTGTTCTTCTTCCAGCACCCCTATAATTCAGACATTGGAACATTTCAGGTTGTCCCAGAGGTTCAAAAGTTTCTCTTCATTTTTTTTGAATTCTTGTTTCTTCATTCTGTTCTGGTTGGGTGTTTATTTTTCCCTTTTGTTCCAAATCGTTGCTTTGAGTCCTGGTTTCCTTCCTGTGACTGTTGGTTCCCTGAGTATTTTGCTTTGTTTTATTTTGGGTATCTTTCATTTGTTCTTTAATTTTTGACCAAGCTCAATCAGATCTGTGAGCATTTTGATTACCAGGGCTTTAAATTCTCCATCAGATAGGTTGGCTATCTCCTCATCATTTAGCTCTCTTTCTGAGGTTTTGCTCTATTCTTTTATTTTGTCCCTATTTCTTTGTTTGAGGTCCCTGTTAGGTTGTAAGGGGGCGGGGCCTTAGATATTCACTCAGGCTGGCAACCCTCTTTGCTGTGCTGTGGGGGAGGGGCCAGAGAAGGATGCAGCTCACCTGCTGGTCTCTAGCCCACTTTTCAACAAACTCTAGTGCGAGCCTGGGAGTTTCTCCCACTGTAGCAACCACTATAGTCCATAGCCAGCTCTGAGGCTCAGTTTTCCCTTAAGTCAGCTCTGCCTGCACTGTCTGCGCCTTGCCATGGTTTCTCTTTGTCTGCTGCCTTACTGGTCTGGTTGTTCTGTTTGACTATTGCTTTAATTCCATGGTTGTCGGAGTTCCATGCAGTTTGATTTTCTGGCACTTCTGGTTGTTTATTTATTTTAGATTGGTTGTTATCTTCCTTTTGGTTGTGAGAGGAAGCAAAGGGTTTCTACCTATGCCTCCATCTTGGCCAGAACCCAATCTCATTATTTCTTAGCCTGAGCTATTGTAAGTAGTCTTTTACCTGGCCTTTCCTTCTCTGTTTTGGGGTAGGATGAGAAGAAAATGTAGGGGAAGAGGCTAAAGGCCAGGTAAAAACTATATATCAATATATAAAATAGTTTTCTAGGTTATTCTCCCTGAGGAATTGATCTAGAATCTTGAATGCTATCAAGTAGTTTAAATATCTTACCTTAACATTGAGTGCCTCTATGACATGCCTATTGACCTGTTTGCAGTTTAATTTCCTACTCTTTCTATTTTGAATCTTATACTGTAGCCCTACTAACCATCCTACTGTTCCTCATTTATGCCCCTTGCTTTATTCAATTCCAAGCTTTCTTACTGTTTTGTTTACTAGAATGTCTTTCCTCATCCTATTCCTGCCAATCTTTAAAAGGCCAGCTCAAATACACTTTTTAGGGGTCCTTCTCCAGGCCCCTCTCCCAACCTCAAACACACTTAGCCAGTAGAAATATGCCTGCCCTTTGACCTCAAAAAGCATCCACCATATTCAGTGTTGCAGTAGAGCTCTTTGTTATCTTTTATGTTCATTATCTCTTGCACGGAAGAACCTTGAGGGCAGAGGCCATCTGCTACTCATTTTTGTGACTTGTCATGATCTCATTGTACATAGTCTGTGCTCAGTAAATATGTCTTAAGAAAAACTATTTTTCTTTCATTTAAAATAAAAATGTAAACATGTGCAACTTTAAATAGTGACTCCTTTATTGAAATAAGACCCAAGGTGAGAAAATTGATTAGATAATTGGGGTAGAGATTTTTACAAGTCAGCTGTTAATTTCTAGACCTTATCATCTGCTGTTTTTTTAGCAAATATATGGACATTATTTCACTTGGCTAAAGATTTTTGTCATTAAAATATGAGTTTTAGTATCCTGTAGCTCATTAAAAAGTATATTATACAATTGCTTAGTTTGGTTTAAGGCAGTTATTTTTAAGGAGATCCTTGAGAAAACATCTTATTTTATCTTTATTCTTTTGTTTTGAAGAGAAAGCATAGGTGGCAGTTATTTATTTTGAAATTTTGAAAAATGAGTAGTATTTTTTGAATAAATATATTTATCTAGTGGGTGCATGTATGTGTATCAGTTTTAGATTTTAAATATTTACTAAGGATGTTCCCTAACTATCTAGAAAAAAACAGTTAAGTTTGTTTTTATTTCCTTTCATGAGAAAAGTACATGTACATAGTTTGAATAACACTCAGTGTTGTGTTTTCAAAGTACACTCACATTATGTGTACTACTTGTCACATCATGTAATCTCTGATGAAGGCATACACATGGTTCCAGACAGTGGGCGTAGTGGACAAAAAGCTACCTTGTGTGGGCTGATACAATTTGATGGGGAGGAAGCAGAGGGAAGTGATGAACTTTAGTTTCAAACATCACTGCTTTAATTTTAGAAGCCCAAACACAAGCCTTGCATCATGGAAATTGCCTAATGTTTTAGAAATAGATAATCTAATCATATCCTATAGGTCCAAGATGCTATTTCCCCCTTTATTTTTGTGTCCACATTAAAAATACCCTAATTCTGTTGTCATCCATTAGATTTATGTATTACTTCAATGAGGATTGGTAAATACTAGCCTGAACTTCCTGTTCCATATTGTATGGCAGACATAACTAATCTATAACAGTATATTTCCTATTACTCAAAATCTTACTCCAGGTTGTGTCTTCTAATTGACCAGATTTGGCAAGTGAGATAAAATCTACTTGACAGCTTATTCTAGTGAGGGTTTTCACTAATATATTACCTTGCCTCCCAGTATAAGAAATACACCAAAGGTGTTTGTAGGATGGTCTTGGTAATTTCAATAGGCTGGGATTTAGAAGATCTGTATCCTGCTACATTGCTTTTTAGTGGGTTAACCTGAATTAGCCTGCTTTCTGGTTACAAGAGTTAGCTACATTCCTTGATTCTCTTTTTCCATGTAGACAGCATATAAGAACATTATTTTCTCTTAGGATAGGTTTTTTTTTTTTTTTTTTTGTCTTAAAAGCACAATTATTAGTTGGTCTATCTTCAGGAAAACTGTCCCCAAAGCCAGGGATATCTTAGACTGCATTAACATATCTATTGTGTTTTATAACAAGGAAGCAGATAGTCCTAATCTGTTTTGAAATTGTCAGACCACACTTAGAGTATTGTAGTCAGTGCAGGATACTGTATTTTATGAGATAAAGCTGACACAGAGACTCCTATACATTTTATATGGCCAATAAATGAAGGAAATAGACATGTTTATTCTGGAAAATAGAAGAACCAAGGGAAATCAGTTACTGTCTTTATGTGTTTGTTGGCCTCATTATATATATGTCTATATATAATGGACCTCAAAACTCATACAGTAAAATACCTTTTTAAGTATGTTAATCCTAACATTCTCTAAATACTTCCTTCAGAACTAGTTTTCTAAAGAACTCACATTTGGGTAGTGGTTCTTCATGTTTGTTTTTTAATTGATGAGAGAGAGATCAATTTGTTGTTCCATGTATTTATGCATTCAGTAGTTGATTCTTGTATGTACCCTGACCAGGGATCAAACCCACAACCTTGGCCTTTTGGGACAACACTCTAACCAATTTAGCTACCCAGTTACCCAACCAGGCTCTGAGGTAGTAGTTCTCAAACTGTGGTTAGTAGGACCAGTGGCATCAACATTACCAAGGAACTTATTAGAAATGCAACTTGTTGGCCCCACCCAGACCTATGGCATCAGAAACACTGGGAGGTGGGCCTAGCAATCTTCGTGATAATAAGTCCTCTAGGGAATTCTGATGCTGCTAAACTGAGAGAAGCACTGCTAGATAATTCCACTGGTATTCTCCAACTCAGTAGTACCATTTTAGTTTCCTTCATAGCACTTACAATAATTTTTATTTTTAACATTTCTTCTAATGACATTTTATCATTCTTATGATTGATTTTGATAGATGGTTACCTTTCTGAGATACGGAAGGAAGGAAACACTTAGGGGAGGCCATAACTTTTAACCTAGTATAGGTGCCATCTAGCTGGTACCAATGTGGATATTTTAAACTTAAAGAATCCTTAGTAATAAATCCATATCTTGTATAAAGTGAAAGACACATCTCTATAATGAGGTAAACCTTAAATTTATTTCTATTTTATTTGTTGCTCTTTTAAAAGAGCACTTACTGTTTTTCATTTACTTCAAGAGTTCTTTGCAAAGTATGTGTTTTTTCTTTTACATTTTTTATTGTTTATGCTATTACAGTTGTTCCAACTTTTTCTCCCTTTCCCCACCTCCACCCAGCCCCACCATCTTCCCTCTCTAAGTCAATCCCCATATTGTTGTCCCTGTCCATGGATTGTACAGAAATGTTTGGTTAATCCCTTTATCATCTTTCATCCCATCCCTCCTTTTCCATCTGGCAGCTGTCAGTGTTTTTAAAACATTGAAGGATCTGTAATGTGCCTTTGCCTGTGTCAGAAGACTGTCAGATTAGGTAATTTTCTAATTTCTTTGCATTAGTAAAGATTAATTTCTAGTAGTATTGTATTTATCTCTGCAAAGAAGCATGAGACTTTTATTTTTTTTAATTGTTGTTCAAGTATATTTGTCTCCATTTTCACCCCATCACGCCCCCAGCATGACACTTTTAGAAAAATGTAATTGAACTATAGTTTTAAATGAATCTGTATATAAAATACAAGCAATTCCCCATAATTGTGCATATAGCTCTCATATTTTTATATTATTGGTTATCATAAATGTGCATTTTGAATGTTTATATGAAATGCCCCTATAAGTCATGCAGAATTTTCTTTTTCTGAAGGACAGTGAAATGGGGTTGAAATATATTCAAGGTCACAATATATTTAATTTAAGTGAATTTAGAACAAAATTATTGTTAGTCTTCCTTGGAATGGATTATGACCAAATTTATCTTAATTTCTTGACATTGTTTTATCACCTCTTCATTTTCATACAAGTAAGGTAAGGGTCCTCTGGATTTATATTACTGGTCAACTGGAATTTCATTTGTTTGTAGTCAGGGACAAAGACTGATGGTCTAGAAACTGGGTTTTGATTTGCTTGCTGCTGTCTAACAGCAGAGTGCCTGGGGATATCCACTTATGAATAGTTATGAGTGGTGGTATCATTGTTACTATATTTAAACACCCATGTTGCCAGGGATGTGCTGAAGTCTGAATGTAACATAGTTAATTATGTCACTGTCCCTGCCCAGGGCAACTGCTACTGAAAGGACATACAGGTTGAGGAAGATGGCAGATGTGGTGGTTTGAAGCTAAATGGAAATGTTACTTCAGTGCTGACTCACAGAAAGAGGTTTAAGATATTGGCTCTGTTTTCTAAAGAGCAACTAGCAGTTTTCATCTTGTATATTCACTTCCCACATGTTACAATTACAATTTTATGCTTATTATTATATTTTGTTTTTAGTTTTCCTCACTGGAGAAAAAGCCAATTCAGTACTAAAACGCTACCCAAGAGCAAACGGACTTTTTGAAGAAATAAGACAGGGCAACATTGAACGTGAATGCAAAGAAGAAGTCTGCACATTCGAAGAAGCAAGAGAAGCTTTTGAAAATAATGAAAAAACCGTAAGTATACTGGGCATTTTAAAAATTTTTCACAGATTTATCTACTTTTTTAAAAAAAATTGTCTATTACATTTGTTCCAGTTTTTCCCCTTTTGTCTTCCTCTGCCTAGTCCATCCCCACCACAGTCAATCCCACACTGTTGTCATGTCCATGGGTCATTCACACTTGTCCTTTTACTATTCCCTTCCCCTTCTTTCCACCATTATCCCCCTCTCCCCTCACCTCTGGCCACTGTCAGTCTGTTCCATATTTCCATGCCTCCGGTTCTATTTTGCTCATTTGTTTATTTTGTTCATTAGATTCCTCTTATAGGTGAGATTATATGGTATTTGTCTTTCACTTCCTGGCTTATTTCACTTAGCATAATGCTCTCCAGTTCCATCCATGCTGTTGCAAGAGGTAGGAGTTCCTTCATTCTTTCTGCTGCATAGAATTCTACTGTGTAAATGTACCACAGTTTTGTGATCCATTCATTTACTGATGGACACTTATGCTGTTTCTAGCACTTGGCTATCGTAAATAGCGCTACTGTGAACATAGGGGTGCAGAAGTTCTTTTGAATTGGTGATTCGGCATTCTTAGGGTATATTTCCAGCAAAACTTACACCATACACTAGAATGAACTCAAAATGGATAAAAGTTTAACTATAAGTCATGATACCATAAAAGTCCTAGAGGAAAACAGACAGGAAAATCTCAGATATTCCATGCAGCAGTATTTTTGCTGATATGTCCCCTAGAGCAAGGAACATAAAGGAAAGAATAAACAAATGAAACTACATCAAATTAAAAAGCTTCTGCACAGCTAAAGAAAACATAAGCAAAATAAAAAGGGAACCAACCGAATGGGAGAACATATTTGCCAATGATACATCTGACAATGGTTTGTTCTCCAAAATATATAAAGAACTCATCTGACTCAACTCCAGGAAGACAAACAACCCAATTAAAAATTGGGCAAAGGACCTGAACAGACACTTCTCCAAGGAGGACATACAGAGGGCCAAGAGACATATGAAAGGATTTTCAGCATCACTAGCCAGTAGAGAGATGCAAATTAAAACCACAATGAGATACCACCTCATACAGGTCAGAATGGCCAACATAAACAAATCAACAAACAAGTGTTTGAGAGGATGTGGAGAAAAGGGAACCCTAGTGCACTGTTGGTGGGAATACAGACTGGTGCAGCCACTGTGGAAAACAGTATGGAATTTCCTCCAAAAACTAAAAATAGAACTGCCTTTTGTCCCAGATTTACCTACCTTTTAGATGTATGGTTGAAATCTGTATTCCCAAATGGTGTACATTGCTAGCAATTAAAAATTTCCCTTGTGAAGAACTCTGAAAGTGGCATCTAACTAAAAATACTGTGTTGGTAGGAAGGTTAGATTCATATCCCTGTATGTTGGTCTGTCTTTGCAGGTCCCATTTCCATAGGATTCTGCTGAACTGAGATTTGTCATCTTAGCAAGGGGAAGCATTTATTTCACAGGAAGCTTTGTTCAGGGAAAGTGATAGATAACATCATTCCCTTACTCTGCCTAATCAGAGAGAAAGTATGAATAAACTAATAGATGCTGACACTACTTTAAAACATTTTATGTCTCCTACAAAGAAAAGACATACCTGAACTCCTCTTCCTACTCTGTGAGAATAGTCCTCTTCACCTCTCTTTACTCTAGTCCGCATGCTATTAAGGAGAGCAGGGATGGGAAAGCACACACCAGAGGTATAATTTCTATAGAACTGCTCTGCAGCTGTAAGTTACATTGACAGGTATCCATTATGTGAAGATTCATTCCTATGCACCATGTAAATAACACTAGATGCTAAACAAGGGATATCACATGTGCTAGGGGGCCGTCAGATTTTATTACAGAAATAATATTTTATTGCAGAAGTTTTAAAGAAAAGGGGCTTCATCTCTTAATTGATAAAGAAGGACCCAGAAGAGGAAAGAGCTCTGGGTTTAAGAGCTCAAGGTTTTGTACATTTCTTAGGTTGGTTCTTAAGTATTGCTCTGTTGCTATTGTAAATGGGATGTTCTTCTCCATGATATATTCTAACTGGTTATTTTTTGTGTAAGCTATTGATTTTTTTAAAATCCTATTGAATTATAATTGACATACCATCAACCATATTTATTTCATGTACACAGTTTGGTAAGTTTTGACACTATAAATATATAGTTAGTTCCTTCCTTACTAGCCACACTCCCTTTCCCCCACCCATTATCCCTAACCTCTGATAATCACTAATCTGTTAACTCACCTCTATAATTCTGCCATTGCTGGAATGTTATATAAATGGAATCATATATCCCATCCTCTACTTCCCATCTCTGGCAACCACTCTTAATTATTTTCTAATTGACTTGTTTTCTTTTATTATTGAGTTTTGAGAGTTCTTTATATGCAAATCCATTGTCAGACATGTGTTTTGCAAGCTGTTGGTTTTGTGTTAATTGTATATCTTACTACCTTACTGACCTCTTTCATTGCTTGAGTTAGTTTTATCATTGACTCTCAAGGTGAACAATATTTTCAATGCTTATCTCTCTGGTCTTTATGCATCTCAATGTTTCTATGTACCATTTCTTGCCTGCAGAGACTGGGTGCTGCATTTCAGGAGTCTTTGAAACTACTTCAGCAATTGCTCAGGCAGTTCTCTGCACTCTCCAGCATCATCTTTTCCTCTCTATAGACTCATTCTCATTACCCTCATACCTTTTAGGAAAAAAAAATTCTTCACCACACCTTGCTCCAGCAGCCACCTCATTTCTTGATACTCTGTTCTCTCTCTACTCATTCCCCGGTGAGTTTTCTTACTCTCAGGGCTTGAAATGCTAATAACCCCCAAATTTATTTATATCCTGGAGAACTACCATGAACTGCAGAGCTGTATGACTGACTACTAAGCATTTACTCTTTGAACTGAATATGGTTCTCAAACTAAACATAGACAGATTTGGGTCTCTTTCCCCAGAATCTGCTCCTACTACAGCCTGATCTCAATAAGTGGCAACTGTCCATCCATCTCTTTGCTAAGCCCTAAACCTTGTTTTCACCCCTGACTCTTCCCTTTTTCATATCCCATACCCCACCTGCCAATAGTGTTAATTCTAACATGAAAATATATTTAGAAACTGGCCACTTCTCAGTCTCCCTACTTGTTAACGCTTTACAAGCCACCATCTCTCATTTATCCTACCTTAAGCAGCAACCTTTGCCCCTTCTGTGAATTCTTTTTCTTTCCAGTACTTAGCACCATCTGACATCTATCTGTTTGTTGTATCTGTTCATTGTTGCTCTCCCCCCAGAACTATTTGTTCTATCACAGCATCATTTCTTGTCTGTTTTGTTCATAGCTATGGTATTTAGTATATGAAACAGTGCTGGCACATAATAAGGATTAGTAAATATTTGATGAAGCAATGAAGGAATGATCAAATGGATTGGCCTATCACAAAGTACATGTAATTTGTTAGAAGTGATTTAAAACTTGTTCTCAAGTTAGCTGATAGATGTGGAGTTAATTTAGTTTTTTTTTATTATTTGTTTCTTCTGTTATTTGTGGTTTAAACCCTGTCATCTGAGTGTGCTTTATGCCATTGAACCCATACCATTGACAATAAGGTACGCCCAAGGGCTTTTAGTCTAATAAGTGTAAAAAGTGGCATTGTGATCCTTGATCTATTTAAAAACAACTAGTTCAGAATAGTGTTTGTTATACATTAAAAAGGATCTTGTTCTGTGTTAAGCATTGAACCACAAAGTTTCACCTTTGAAGTTCATGCTTGATTAATCCTGACAATAAAGAAAATGATTGGCTTTGGGATTTTCTTTCAACTCTTAGACTACTTGTTAACTTTTCTTTGGTTTACTGAAATTTATCACACAGAGATATACTCATACATATTGTATATTCATCATCCCTAAATCTGGACTGTGTGAATTTAGAAGTCTGTGCTCAATATAATGTGTTGGGATTTTTTTGTAAACTTTTATCTAATTTGGAACAAAAGTCTAATTATGTTATACAGTGGGAGAAAATGTATTGTACTTTGCAGTTCTCACTTTTACCTTGTAGAAATTTGGTCAGATTTCAGACATCTGCTGAGTGCCTACTATGTAGCACACACAGGACATACAACAATGAATAAGCTGACACTTTCCTGCAGTAGTTGAGATCTAGTAGGGACAGCAGACATACACACAAAGGCTTATATAAGCCATAGTTATCAGAATGCCTTGGCAAAATCCTTTGCTTTGAGAATCAGGTGGACTTGATTTGGTGTCTCAGCTCTGCCACCTACTGACTACTGTATTGTTTGTGAAACTTTTCACCTTTCTAGGCCTCAATTTCTGTATCTTTTTAAAGGGAGAAATTATAACCTACAGCATTCTGTTTGGGCTGTGCATTTAGCTTAGTACTTGAAGCAGAAAAAGTCTTCAATACATATATTTTGTTCTAGTTTTTAGGTGCTGAATTAGAGCCACTTTATTTTGGAATGGTTTTTTGATTTCTACCATTGTTTTCTCTCTTCTCTCTCTATGGGTCCATGAGGATTCTTTGCATTTGGGAACTTTTAATCTTGAACTAACATGAAGAAAACAGCATAATATTTAAGAACAATTTCAGAATTTTCCTTTACAAATTATTTCTACTTTATTTGTGCTTGACTCTCCAAAATGGCTGTCCTCAAAATTTAGAGGGTATAAGAATCATTTTCACTGCTTATCAAAACTTTGTAGTCCCATTCAGTGCCCAGGTCTGGATTTCTAATACCATTCCACAATAAAAGAAACTGAAAGTCTTTGGGGGAAATGGCTGATTCTAGACCTGGGACAAGAAAAATACAAGATGAAATAGAGTATATTGTAGTACCATAAAGGAAGGAAGTGCTCAAAGAAATGAAGAATGGTCAATGGCCAAAACTGGACAAATTTGAGTATTGGATTATAATATGAATAGTGTTGGATTATAACCCAAAGCATGCAATAAATACAGGAGTCCCTAATAATATGAATGAATGAATGAAGAGAAGAGAAGAGACAATTCTACAGTAAATAAGCATTCTAAATTATGTATGTAAAATTTCTTCTTCTCAGGAGGCAGAGCTTAATTCCCTGCTTCTTATGGGTGAAGCTTGGATTTAATTATCTTCTGAAGAATAGAGCACAGGTGGCAAACACAAGGCCTGAGGGCCGAATCTGGCCTTCCACCTTGTTTTATCTGGCCTGGCATCTTGTTTCTACCCAGTGGTAGCGCTAAGCTCCTTGCCCCTAGTTAAGGAGTAGTTACATTTATACAGTCCTAAAAGTATATTTGGCTCTTTGAAGACAACTGTGAAGCTGATGTGGACGCCAGTGAAAATGCGTTTGACACCCCTGGAATAGAGTATAGAAAGTGGGAGAAGATAATTTTACAGTGGAGAAAACTGGCAAACACTGCCTTGACCAGGTGATTAAGGTTCGTATCATCAGTGATAAGTCATATATAGTATGTAATGAGAAGGTACTTCACTTCTGTGGCAATTTTTCCCCAAAACCTCATAACATGATCTCAGGGAGATCATGAGAAAATTATCAGAGACATCCAAATTGAAAGACATTCTACAAAATACTTGACTCCTCAAAACTATCCAGGTCATGAAAAGAAGAAAAGACTAAGAAACTGTCATAGACCAGAGGAGACTGAAGAGACATGATGATTAATCACCATAAATGCAATGGGGATTGGATTCTGGAACAAAAGGTCATTAGTGGGAAAACTAGTGACACATCTGTTGTTAATAGCAATGGACCACTATTGGTTCATTAATTATAACAAATGCACCATCCCATTGTAAGATGCTAACATTAGAAGATACTGGATAAGGGGAACAGGGGAACACTCTGTAGTATCTTTGCAGTTTTGCTATAAATCTAAATTTATTCCAAAATAGAAAAGTTTATTTAAAAATATTCACATTCCAGGGTTCACAGATCTCTATGGAGCCAGGGAACCTGCTTTGTTGATGAGTCTTGAAGATTTTAATGTAGGTAATCAATCAGCAGGTAACATTTTATTACATTGTAAAGCAAGTGGTTTAACTAAAACTGCTACATTAGAATACTCAAAAAGCTTTGCAGTGGGTGCTGTTTCTGGGGTTGTGGATGACTTTCCTGTCTCAGTGCATCATCCCTAGTCTTTATCTTACTCCCTTTGCGCTCCATTCTCTACTCCACCCTCAAGTTGTTGCATTTTAGAAGCTGAATTAATAATATCCAAGCATTTTAGATCTAGTCCAGAGATTTCCTTTTTAGATAATACCTCTCATTCCAAAGTGTTGACATTTAAATTTGTTTATTGTGGAAATTGTTGAAAGAGATATGCAGTGCCCCTTTATACAAGGACATGTTACAAAAGCTACATTGAAAATATCTGTGTTCTGAGCCCTTGGTAGGAACTAGCATGCCAACACTTTTGGGTAGAGATAGTGATTACAAGAGATGCTCAAAGTCTGAGGTATTTAAGAGTTGGTCACTAATTTCCTAGAGATTACTCATTGCTCTTGCAGGCAGAAACTCAGATTCTTTGGCATTGTTAGAGAAATTCCCATTTCACTTAGCTTCTCAGGATCCATTGATAGTACTCTAGCCACAGACTCAGAACTTTGGCCTTTGAGGGATGAGGGAATTCAGGAAGGAAGGGAGGTGGGAGCTGAGTCTGGGCATAGACATACTGGCGGGGAGCAAACATGGGGCAACAGTGTGGCCATCTCCCAGCCATACTCTATGCATTTCCATTCAAGTCTTCCCACACCTCCCCTTCCCTAGACCCATCCCTGACTCTCCTAGGGGAGGGGCCAAATATGAAGTTTCCCTTCAGCCATATGGGGGTGGTTTCCTGGGGCTCCCACAGGTTTTCTCACTATTTCTTTTTGGGATCTCTTGAGAATAAGTTAAACAGGGCCAAAGTATGTTATTTTATGCAATTGGTATTCTGAGCTATGAAGACATGAGGAAGGTCTGACTTCTACAGGCAGGTATCACTTTGTCCATTATGTGATTATTTAAAGTAAATTTTTATTGATTATATATTGATACTGTTTTTAAATTAGTGGTGAACTTTGGGCCCTTTTGTATATTATAAATCCTATGTAATCTAAGTTATTCTCTTCAGGTTATGATAGTAACTTAATTTGGAGGGTTTCAACCTATGTATTCCCCAAAGCAGTAGACTTGGCTCCAGGTGGATCTATCCTGCGCATGCCAGCAGTCTGTGAACCTTGACCTGAAGTTACCTCATCCAGTTTCCTCTCCCACTGCCAGTTTACTTTTTTCAGACCTGTTCTCAGAGACTGGGTACTGTGGGATGGACGGGTCCATTTTTTGTCACTTGTAGAATCATTTGCAACATAGCTTTGATATAACTCTGCATATTGTAGACAGCATTGTCTAGTTAGTGAAGCCCTGTTTCACCTCCAGATATGCTGCTGTTTAGCCATGATTGCACTGAAGACACATGCAGGATTTCAGATTTCACCAGTGCTCCCTGTTAGAATTAATTTGCCAGAAGAGTTCTTCTAATGGATCTGGTAGAATACCAAGGGTTCCAACTGCAGTACTGCACTAGAGTTTAAGGTCACATAGATGATGAGTCATGTGTCTAAAAGACTTTGCCTTGTGTAGCCACTCTGCTTTGACAGTTTAAACTTCTATTCCTTAGAGACAAGCAAATCTCATACCTTTCTAGGCACTTTGGGCATAAAAACAACTATACACTCTCTTCCATTCAAAACTTTAGTGTTGGATTTACTTTATGCTCACCTTTTCCTCCTCCACTCCTCCAGTTCCTGCTAAAGTTTAACCTTAGGATCAGAGGAAAGAGGCATGATCTGCTCTTTATCCCTTACCATTTTTCTCTCCTCTGGTATTTTGAGGACTGGGGAAAAGAAAGCAGAAAGGGGACAGATGTCTCTAACTTTACTGGTATTGCTATAGCCCCTTCATGGCTATAACTAATTCTTTGGTGAGTCTAATTACAAGTTAGGTGGAAGATGCACCATGTTCAAGGGGTCCTAGAAGAAGCCTCTGCACAACACAGTTCCAAGAATAAGAGTTATGACTTGTGTAGGCCTCTTTTGCCTTATTCCCCAATCTGGCTCCTATCCTGATACACACACCTCACTTCCTTGTTTTGGGGGCTCTTTGCCTGGTAAACAGCCCTCTGGGGCAGAGTAGCAGCAACACGACTGAAGTTTTCCACAGTATCCACCTAACCTATGGGAAATTTGGACACCTCATTTTAATCTTTGGAAAGGATCTGCTCCATTGTTGATAGTACTCTCTACTTTACTTTTCTTCAAATGTACCCTGCCCTTTATATGGGCATGAAGGGGATCAGGAGCTAAGTGGATGTCCACTCAGGGAATGAACAGGCTTCAAATGGCTTTCTTGGAGCTCCCTTAGTAGTTCGGAGTCTTAGGGATGAACAGTAACTTTGAATTTATGAAAGTGTGACAAGCCAACCTATCATGTGCATTAGTGATCCTAGTGGCCCTGTCATCCACCGTGCTGCTGCTTTGGGATGCTTGACTACTTCATGGGCAGGACTGTCATTGTTAGAAATGGTTCATATTATCCAACAGTGAGCTGCATTCGGTCAGTAGGATTGATGAGAATAAAATCTTCACATTCAAATTGGGACTTGAGGAGAATCCTAGATCAGCAACTTTGCTTGGTAAATGTTTAATGACTCTGTTTTTCTCATCTGAAATATGTCACATGTGAATTCAGAGAACAGGGATTTGTCGACCTGTTAACCCAAAAAATTACATTCCTTAGCCTAATACACTAAACCCATGTCTCCAAAAAAGGAAAAGAAACAAGAAATAAATCAGAAAGCACCCATTCTAGGATAAGCCTGAAGTGTTGTTAAATGACACACTATCCAACAGAAAATGCCACTTTTTTCCTTTATTAATGTTTCCCATCACTGCACATAATACTGTAGACTGCTGTGGCCACAAATAAATTACCAAAAATATAAATAATTAGGAATAGTAAAAAAAAGTAGCTACTTTTTAAAAAATCCTCACCTGAGGACATGCTTACTGATTTTAGAGAAAGGGGAAGGGAGGGAGAGAGGAAGGGAGAGAAACATTGATGTGAGAGAGACATCAGTCAGCTGCCTCTCACACATGCCTATACCAGGGACCAAACCTACAACCCAGGCATGTGCTCTGACTGAGAATTAAACCTGCGACCTTTGGTTTATGGGATGATGCTTCAACCAACTGAGTCACACAAGACAGGGCAAAAAGTAGCTACTTTGATATTCAGGCAAGTGGATGACAAAACCTAATAAGTATTATGATATTTCATCGATTTTCTGATCATTTATTCACATTTTAACTTGTCTGAAGTTGAGGTACAATTTACAATCACTGACATGTCATGGATTGGTTGAAAGCATACTTTTCTTCTTTTTTTTTGATACATAGAAACAGTATACTATTCAATCCATGGTATATTTGATAAAATACAGCAACCAGTCACTACTCCTGCCTATTCCTCAGAGATTCCCATCTGGATGGGACCACTACTTGAAATCAGTTTCTTTTATAGTGGGTAGCTGCTGATTCCTTTAATATTGGTACTACCACTGGTTCTTTCCCCCAGTGTAAGGGCACAGTCCCTCCAGGGCAAGGCTTCTGACCATGGATGGCTCTCATAGTTGGGATAATAGTAACTGTAGAAATACAATCCAGTTTAGCCACTTTGAAGGTACAATAAAATCAATGACAAATGAAATTAGAACTTTATGATAGTCAGCCCTAGGTCTTGGGTGCCATTGAGCTGAAATGGGATTGATTCTCCCACTGCACATACAGCAACCAGCAGAGCAAAGAGGGCTCTGCCTGATGTGGACACCAGCTGGCAGTGTCCATGGTGTTATGGATGAGACGAGATACATTCACAGGGACTACCGAGTCCTATGGAGGAAAAGGAATGGCACAGCTACTCACTCAAGGGGAGAGCACCTCAGTGAGGTCTGGCCACTCTCTCAAGAGGAGAGTGCCTCGACCCTTGCCTTGACAGGTTTTTATTGGCTTTCAATTTGCACAGGAATACAGGTAAAACTCATTAATCATTGTCAGGCAGTAAAGATCATACAATAGATAATATACAAAGAATTATGAGGGCTTAGAGTCAGGGTCTGTTAGCTAAAGGGCTATAAAACTTTGGGAAACAAACTGATTTCCTGCTCAGACCCTTATAATTTAATTGAGAGCATTCTTAGCAGAGCAGGTTTCACAGGAATTTATGTATTCTTCCTCAGGCCTGATCACCCCGGGAAACCTACCCTTTCCCGCACAGGGCTACACCACCCTCTGTCATTGTTTTGGGCTTAGTTCAGGCAGGGGAAGTAAGGCAGCCAAAAGATTAGGAGACTTCTCACAGACAGAATGAGGACTCAGGTTATGTCAAAGCCGAGGAGCGAGGGTCCATCACCCCCTTTTCCTATAGCCCCCCAAGACCTTCTCTGGGGCCTCCCTGTGATTGTGCCTGTCTTACGTCGTCCCCCACCTTGGGGAATCTTACCCGTCATTAGCTAACTGATCAAGCATTGGGAGCCAGCTGTGAAAAAAGGAGCAGGAGCAGCACCCCTGCCAGGGAGATAAGCTTTGTCTCCTTAGTGGCTTATGGTCCAAATGTTGCTCACTCAGCCTTAGCCATGGGGGGTTTACAGCTTCTAAAACTAGGCAAGGCAGTTTCCAACATTTGCCTTTTCTTGAATTGTATTCTTTAGAGGGTTGCTCTAATGTCATAACTTAAAATAGCATTATCATTTGAATGTTAAGATATTATCTCATTCCCAAAGCTAATATTTGATACCAATCACTGCCCATCATGAATAGACTAAAGGCTGATTTTTCTTTCCATTTCACTGTTGAAGAAAGACTGATGGGATAGGCCCCACTCATCTTTTAACTGATAGTGTCCATAAAAAACAAATAGGTCAAGCTCTTCTTTCCACAAACAACAGCCCCAGAGAAGTTGTTGATTTGCACATTTTTCCCATAGCAAGTTACTGATTGGTGCAGCCCAAAATGGGGCCCAGTCTCTTAATTCATTGTCTTCCCTCCTCTTTCTCTGCATTGAACACATTTCTCTCCTAATTTAACTGGTGATGGTTATGCCAGGGCTTGTACAATGGAACGATTTACTTCTAGACTTCTTATGCTGTTTATTATTCAGTTATTATAAAGGCACATCACAATGTACTTATTCAAGCCCAGTTATGATTGAAATAAAAACATTGGGTGCTGGTACTCACCCACACTTAGCTGCATTATTTTTACTGTTTTAAAATGCTTTGGTACAACACAAATTGGGACAAGCAAAGTGGGTGATTTTCCCTCCATCTTTAGGCAAACATTGTGAGTGCCAAAAGGGCCAATGATGTGCCCTATTTCCAACTGGAATTGGAACTCCTGGCTTTTGATTCCTAATCTAGTACTCAAGAGCATCATACCATGTAAATGACTCACTTGGATATGGCAGGATGTCTTGAAGAGAAGAAAACTTATTAGAACTTGCCATATAATTGAGCCAGTGAAGAAGGAACATAGAGGTAGGCTGAGATTTCTTGTTATCAGAGAAGTGACAACCTGAACTTTTAGACAATTTTGAACCTTTAGACAATTTTGTTTGGTTTGATGGTGAAATCATTTTCAAGAGAACTATCTTTAGGCTAAATAAACTGATGAGGTTTCATTATAATTCTAGAATAATGTTTGAAGAGGTAGAGGAGATGATAAAGGATTAGTTCTGTGAAAAGTTCATGAAACTTTTCAGTTCTACAGAGATACATTTTTATACATTATAAGGATCCAGGTGCATACTAATAACTAAAATGAGGTAAACTAATAAAAATAATAACTCCCCATAAATCTAGAATTTATATTAGTTTTTCATTAAAATTGTTACATTCCACTTTGCTGTTTTGTATTTTAAGATATTAAAATTTAGGGCAAACTAGACAAAACAGAGATAAATAATTACCTACTAGAGATTTTAGTATTCCTCAGTTTACCACAAAAAAGATACTTTGTTCCAGCATACACCATTCTATTTGCTTTTGCTTTTATTTGCTTTTTTTGTAGTAGCTACTACATCTTGTGTTACTTGCATTATCCTAGAAATCCTGTGCTCATTGCAGTTTGTTTATGGACTATCCTACCACCAATATTCTTGGAAAGAAAAGAAAGTGATTGCCTGAATTAATATATTCTAAGTTGCTAATGATGAGAAGTGTGGCAGACACTGTTGGCTACTGATTTAAAAACCATTTTACCCCCTTCTTACTAAAAGAACCCCAATTTATAATAATATACCCAGTTGTAATATGTCCAGTTTTAATATACCCAATTGCTAGAGGTAAATCATAATTAGTGTAAGTCAGTCATAGCAATATTGTTCCCTTTTCATGATCTGTTGTAATGTGTTCTCTCTTATTACTGATAGTGATAATTCATGTCTTCTCTATTTCTTGATCAGTGTCTAGAGATTTACTGTTTTTTAATCTCAAAGAATCTATGTTTGGTTTTATTTATATTTTCTATTTTACTGAATTCTCCTTGTCCTGCCCTCTGCTTGATTACAGGCAGCCCTTAGGTGTGTGTTTAATTAGAAGCCTGCCACTCAGGCTGCAGCTATCAAGATAAGCTAATTGGTCTCTTCCACAGAAAGACTTAGCACCTCAATCTGTAGAGCAGGGGTGTCAAACTAATAATTTCAGGACTGTATAACTGTAACTATTCCTTAACTGTTAAGGAGTTGAAATTACATTCTGCCCTTTGAAGACAACCTCGAGGCTGATGTGGCCCCTGGTGAAAATGAGTTTGACTCCCCTGCTATGGAGTCTTGCTGTGCCCTGCAAGTGGTAGCTGGTTAAGAACATTTTCTCTCATTGGTTACAGTCCTATAGGATCTATGAGCATAAGCCCTGCTGGCCACCAGAACCATGTGACCAATGGGTGACAGCTGCAAAAATCAGGGTGCAAGACTAGGATACAAGCTGCTATCTGGGAGACCAATGAGCTGAAACAAGGCAGAGGGAGAGTACAAAGATGCTGCTGCTGTCCTCCATCCCTTGGAGTATTTCAGTAAGCCCCTATATGTGTGTTAAATTATATGCCTTCCCCTCTGGTCGATATATGAAGGTAAGCATGTAAATCTCGTTCACATAGTCTGGGTGCCCCTCAGTTGGCTTCTAGTGCCAGGACAGTCTGCTCACATGAACCCTTTAAAACCATTTCTCAGTTTGCTGTAACTTTGTGGGTCTCCTGGATGTGAGCCCCATTGGCTTTCAAAGCTAGATGTTTTAGGGGCTCATCTCTCTGAGGCAGGTCTTAAAAGTTGTGGTGCCTGGTGTGGGGTTCAAATCCTTTGCTCCTCGGGGAGAAGCTCGTGGTTTTGAGTTCCCTCCTGATTGGCAGTCACTGCACCAGGGTTTTGATTTATGGCAAGATCTTGTCTCAGCCTCTCCTGCCTGCTTCAATGTGGTTTTTTACCCTTTTATTTGATGTCTAGGAATTGTTCAGGTAATGCTTAGGGTTTTTTTCCACAGGAATTTCTTCCATATGTAGCTGCAGATTCAGTATGTCCATGGAAGGAGTTAGGTTCAGGGTTGCTGTCTTATACCAGAACTCTAAAAGATTGAATTTTTAGCAGTCAATTTTTAATAGTGGTCATCAGGGATATTTTGGGATTTGACAATCCTGCTGCTGCCTCTTACACCAATACAGCTATCAATTCCCCACTCAAATATACTAAATGCAAATGTTAACATTTTCCAAATAATTATAGCTATGTTATAGAGGTTTTACTTTATGTAAGCTGTGTGCTACCTTGCAAAGCAATAGTCTCCATAATTATTTTTTAAACACATGAAACTATACCCTCTTCTTCATCCCCTAGCTATATAGCTTTCTAAATTGAATTGGCACAATACTCAGCATACATATTTTTTCTTAGCAACTTGTCTATACCCTAGTGGCAGTTATCAAAATAATGCCTTCCTTTTTATGTAGTAATTTACAAATGTTTTATTTTTCTGTTTACTCAGAAGTTATATCTATCCATTCCCACTCTGTGTATATTAACACAAAGGTGTTAAGTGACTTGTGTCACTCTAGTCATTTTCCCCAGAACATCCATCCTGTTAAAGAATCTTAAAATTTTTGGACAACCTCTTGCTGGAATTCCCCAACTTTTTCTCAATTAGGCAGCTTTTCAAGTTAGGATTGTGGTGTTTATTTCTCCCCTCATTTCTGATAGCCTTTCCTTCCCTTTCCTGTGATACTTGTTCAAGGAAGGGAGAAGCCATGTGAGCACTAGGTATAAATGCTGCTGGGCCCTCCTCAGCAGCACAACTTGAAACATTACCCACTTCCAAACTCCACAGGGTAGGTTCTGAGTAGTTCATCAAAGACTGTAAAACATTCTCAGCTCTACTCTGAATGTACTCCTTCAGGCCTTGAGTCACTCAAATTCTAATAAATGACAGTGAGAAAATTCAAAACAGAAAGATATTTTATAAAAGAGCTATTAATGTTGTGTGATAGAATCCTGCACATACTGAATTTTGTTCTAAAACTCGTCTACTGTGATGAAACATCTACCTCTTGCAGTTCTTCCCTCTCAAATGGTTGTCAGACCTCTCTGGAACATTCAGATTAGATTTACTATTTGTATAATTTTAGCCTGATCTAAAACTACTGAGAACTTTTAATGAGATTTTTTCTTCATTACACAAGTTTTCATTCCATCTAAAACACTGCTTTATTAAGTCTTAGAATCACTTGCTCTTCCTGAGTATCTTTTGCCTGCCTGCTTTAAGATAAAGAACTTTTTAAATAGCTTACAGACATATAAGCTGAGTTGTTTTTTGTTTTTTTTTTTGAATGACAATTATATTAATCTTGACTTTGAGTGAATTTTCATCTGATTCTCTGGCCTAAAGAACAACATAAGTCTAGTTCCCAAAGAAATCTGTCAGTAAGTACCTTTCTTTCAGATCAATGTTACTTTAATTGAAAATATTTAATTTATAAACTGAGCCAGCTCACTTTTGACTAAAATTTAACATGACACTTTGAATTTTCTAGGAAAGTAGCCAGAGAGGTCCAAAATGTCTTATACATTAAGGCAGATTGCTTTTTGGTTGGCTTGGATGCCAGGCCTCTTGGGTTCAAATTCCAGCTCTAACATTTTTGTATTAAATAACCTTAAGTATATTAGTAAGTAACCTTTCTGGGCCTCCATTTCCTCATCTGCAAGTGGAAATAGTAATTATACCTTCATTACTGAGTGTGGATTGATTTACTATAGGTAAAGTAAAAATCTGGTTTTATAATTGCTTTTGGTCTAGACTTTGTTTTTAACCATACAAAAGAAAAATCTGGTCATTTCTTTTAGTCTGTATATTTTTTATTTCCAGCATGTCAAAATACCCAGAGAAATTGAATTATGTAGCTGACCATGAAAATAAAATCATTTCCATGTGCATTATTAATGTTTAATTATCCCAAGGTGGTGTGGGTAATATAAAAGAGCCACTTTTTAATGTGTTTGTTTATCTAAGGTTAGAATTATATAATTATTTGAAATCATATACTTGTTATTTTCCTGGATGAGATTAAATGGGGGGAAAGCAGATGGTGATCTGAAAGATTAGGAAGTGATAGGAGAAATCTCCTTCTGCAGATAAAAGAAAATTGAGTAGGTCTCCATAAGTATATGTTTAAAAATTTTATTCCCCAGAGTGATGTCAGTATCATGGAGAAGTGAGTCATTTCCTATGTTTCTTGCCTTTAAATTACAATCACTGGGACACCCATAGCTTAACACAGGATTCTCTGCACCAGAGTGCCTGAGAGATCATACATCTGAAGGTGGGTAGATTGGACCTCATGAAGGCGATGGAACCAGAGGAACAACATTGACAGAACCCATGACTGGAGGCTCCAGGAACCACGGTAGCACCTAAGATCCATTCCCCCCTCCATCAGTGGTGGTGACTGCAACCTCAGCCTTTCCTAGCAGCAGGGACTGCCTCTAAGAATCTGAAAGCCTTGGCAACAGCAGTACCTGTGATCTGAGGTACTAAGAATCATGGCAGTGCCTGCAACCCAGGTACCACCCCATGGGGGCAGTGCCCACAACCTCAACTGTCCAAGCAGTAGGGGCTGCAACCAAGACCTTGGTGCCCATAGTAACAGCTGTGGTTATGACATGAGGCTCCAGGAACAATAGTGGCACACATAACCCTGCAACACCAACAGCAGCAAAGCATCAGCAACCTTGGAGACACAAGCAGCAACGAGGGCACTGGCAATGCCAACAGCAAAAGCAGTGTTGGATGGAAAGTGCTAGCTCTAAAATATAGTTGGAATCAACTCAGAAAAGTGTTCACTACTTCAGATGTGCTGGAAGAGGAACAATTCATCAAGCACCATGAAAAAGTACAGTGATATGGTATGACCAAAAGAAATTGACAATTCTCTAGAAAGTAAATTTAAAGTCATAGGAGTTTGCAATCTGACAGATAACTTAAAATAGTTGCCATGAAGAAACTCAACATACTATAAAAAAATCAGAAAACAGTTCAATGAGCTCTGGAATAAAATTAATGAACACAAGAATTACTTTACCAAATAGATTGAAACTCTGAAAATGAACCAAACAGAAATTATGGAGCTGAAGAACTCAAGAAATGAGATGAAGAATGAATTAGAAAGCAATGGGAATAGAGCTCACCATATGGAAGAAAAGAATAAGGGAACTCAAAATTAGAAATGTAGAAATTATTCAGGTAGAAGAGGAGAGAGAACTAACATCTTAAAAATATGAAGAAACTCTAAGAGGAGTATCCAATTCCATTAGGAAAAACAATATAAGGAAGATGGGTATCCCAGAAGGGAGCGGGGGAAAGGGGACAGAGAGCTTATTTAAAGAAATAATAACTAACAGAACATCTAATTACCTCAATGTAAAAAGACTTCCAAGAAACATTAAATTAAAATTGTCAAAAGTCAATGATAAGAATTTTAAAGGAAGCCAGGGTAAAAACTGAGTAACCTATAAAAGTACCCCCATTAGGTTATCAGCAGATTTCTCAGCAGAAACTCTATGGGGCAGGAGCAAAGGGGATGGCATATTCAAACTATTGAAAGTTTAAAACCACCAGCTAAGAATATACAACAAACTTATCCTTCAGATATGAAGGAGAAATAAAGGCTTTCTATGACAAAAAAAGCTGAGGGAGTACACTACTACCAGACCTGCCTTGCAAGGAATGTTGAAAGTACTTCTTGCACCTGAAATGGAAAAGCAAAAGTACACAAAACTTTGATTAATATAATAGGGAGAATCAGAGAACTGCAAAGCTCCTTCAGAATACAATGTTAATCACTAAAGTTTAACATAAAGGTTAAAGGAAAAACACATTAAAAATAATTATAGCTACTTCAGTTTGTTAAAGAACTCACGACAATTTGATTAGAAAAAAACATAAAAGAGGTGGAAGAAAAGGAGAGAGCTGCATAGGCAAATGAATATAAGATGCTATCAGGAGAAAAAGGGCTATTTTATCTATGGGACATTTTATATATAACACATGGTAACCACAAAACAAAGATCTAGAGAAGAGATTAAAAAAAACATGAAAAGGAGAGGAACAGAAAAAAATCATAGAAAATCACCACATTGAAATGGCAGGAAGAAACACAAGGAAAAAAAAATGGAGATATAGAGCAAATGAAACAAAAGATAAAATGACAGGAGTAAGCCCTCATATATCAATAATTACCCTCAAGGCAAGTTGAACGAACTCACCAATCAAAGTCACAGAGTGGCTAGATGGATTAAAAAATAAGACCCTATTATATGCTGCCTCAGGAGACTCATCTGAGCTCTAAAGTCAAGCATAGGCTCAAAACAAAGGGATGGGAGGTGATACTCCAAGCAAACAGTAGTCAACAGACTTCAGTCAAATATGGTAACAAGAGCCAGTGGTGGGCATTATATAATGATAAAAGGGGACAATCCATCAATAGCACCTAATATTTATCATTGTGTATTTACCTAACTTAGGACCACCAAAGTAGGTAAAGCAACTATTAACATACCTAAAGGAAGAAATTCATAGCAACACAATAATAGTAGGGGGACTTTAAAACCCCACTTAAATCAGTGAGTAGATCATCTTCAGGGTGTCCAACCTGTGGCCCAGCCCAAAATCGTAAATTTACTTAAAACATGAGATTTTTGTTGTGTGATTACATGTTGCAGTGTGTTTAATGTGTGGCCCAAGACAGCTCTTCTTCCAGTGTGGTGCAAAGACACCAAAAGGTGGGACAACCCTGATAGACACAAAGTCAACAAAGAAATGGTGGCCTTAAGTGGCAATTAGAACAGAGGTACCTAATAGATATATATAGAATATTCCCTCTAAAAGCAACAAAATACATAATCTTCTCAAATGCACACAGAACTTTCTCAAGGATAGACCAGATATCAGGACACAAAACAAGTCTCAACAAATGTAAGAAGAATGAAATTATATCAAGCATGTTTCCTGACCATAATAGTGTGTAGCTAGGAATAAACTATGAGAAGAAAACTGGAAGAATAAAAAAAATATGTGGAGATTAAAGAACATGCTACTAAACAACTTAGTGGATCAACAAAAAAATCAAAGAAGAAAATTTAAAAATACATGGAGACAAATAAAAATGAAATTATGAAATACCAATGTATGAGATGGAGGAAAAGCAGGACCAAGAGGGAGGCTAATAATGGTACAGGCCTACCTCAAGAAAACAAGAAAAATATCAAGTAAACAACATAACCTTACATCTTAAGAAACTAGAAAAAAAAATAAATGAAGCTCAAAGTCAGTAGAAGGAAAGAAATAATAAAAACCAGAGTGGAAATAAATGAAATAGGCACCAAGAAGACAATAGAAAATATAAATGATTCTGAAAAAATAAGGTTGGTAAACTTTTAACTAGATTCACTATGAAAAAAAAGAGAAGGCTCAAGTAACTAAAATCAGTAACTATCACAGAAATGGAAAGGATCATAAGAGACTATTATAAACAGATGTACAGCAACAAATTATAAATCTAAAGTAAAAGGATAAATTTTTAGAATCCTACAACTCTCAAAAGTTGAAATAGTAATAAAAGAACTCCCCAAAAACAACAGTCCAAGACCACATGGCTTCAATGGTGAATTCTATCAGGCATTCAAAGAAGATTTAATACCTATCCTTCTAAAACTCTTCCAAAAAATTGTAGAGGAGGGTATGCTTCCTAATTCATTTCAGGAGAACATTACTCTGACACTAAAATCAGACAAGGAACACACTCACACTCACACACACACACACACACACACACACACACACACACAGAATTATAGGCCAATGTCCCTGATGAACACATATGTAAAAAATCTCAACAAGATATGATCTTGTGGAATTTAGTCTAGGAATGCAAGGATGGTTTAACATCTGCAAACCAATCAATATGACACACCACTTTAACAAAATGAAGTATAAAAATCATATGATCATCGTAGTAGATGTAGTAAAAGCATTTGAACAATTCAACATCAGTTTATGATACAAATTCTCAATAAATGGGTGTACAGGAAAGTACCTAAACAAAATAAATGCCTTATAGGACAAACCCACAGCTAGTGTCATACTTAATAGTGAAAAACAAAGTTCTTCATCTAATATCAGCCACAGAACAAAGATACTCACTCTCACCATTGTTACTCAACATAGTATTGGAAGTTCAAGATAGAGCAGTCAGGTAAGAAAGAGAAATAAAAAGCATCCAAGTTAGAAAAGAAGAAGTAAAGCTGTCACTATTTGCAGATGACATGATTTTAAGTATAGAAAACCCTAAAGACTCCACCAAAAAACTATTAGAAATACTAAACTAATATGGTAAATCAGTATACAAACATGTGATGTGTTTCTTTACACTCAAGTGAAAAATCAGAAAGAAAAATTAAAACAAACCCATTTACAATTGCATCAAAAAAAGTAAAATACCTCGGAATAATTTTTTAAAGAAATATTTTTTCTTTTTTTGAAAGATTTTGTTTATTTTTAGACAGAGGGGACAGGAGGGAGAGAAACATCAATGTGTGATTGCCTTTTGCAAGCCCCCTACTGGGGACCTGGCCTGCAACCCAGGCATGTGCCCTGAGTGGGAATCAAACCAGCGACCCTTTGGTTTGCAGGCTGGTGCTCAGCCCACTGAGGCACACCAGCCAGGGCCGTAGGAATAAATTTAACCAAGGAGGTGAAACACCTGTACACTGAAAACTATAAGAGATTGTTGAAAGAAATTAAGAAAGACACAAAGAAATGGAAAGATGATCAGTGCTCATAGATCGGAAGAATCAATATTGTTAAAATGTCCATAATACCTATAATCTACAAATTCAATTCAATTCCTATTAAAATCCCAATGGCATTTTTCACAGAAGTAGAATTAAAAAAATCCTGAAATATTATGGAACTATAAGAGACCTTGAAAGAAAAATAGAACAAAGTCAGAGGTATCACACTCCCTAATTTCAAACTACACTACAAAGCTACAATAACCAAAATAGTGTGGTATTAACAGAACAACAGATGCAATGATCACAATGGAACAAAAGTGAGAGCCCAGAAATAAACCCACGCTTATATGGACAATTTACAATAAAGTAGTCAAGCACATACAATGGAGAAAGGAAAATCTCTTTAATATGTCTTTTCTTAAGTATCTTTTTTGATTATGCTATTACAGTTTTCCCAATTTTTCCCCTTTATCCCCCACTCCACCCTGCACCCCCCAACTCTCCAGCATTCTCTCCCCTTAGTTCATGCCCATGGGTTGTACACATAAGTTCTTTGAGTTCTGTTTCCTATACCTTTTTTTTATCTCTCCCCATCTATTTTATGCCTACTAATTATGCTTCTTCTTCCCTGTACCTTTCCCCCCATTTCCTCCCTTCCCCACAATTTTCCCTTCCCCCCTCCCCACTGAAATCCCTCCATGTGATGTTCATTTATTTGATTCTCTTCCTGTTCTAGTTGTTTGCTTAGTTTTTGTTTTCATTGTTTTTCTTTTAATTTCGATTAATTTTTTGATAGTTGTGAGTTTATTGTCATTTTACTGTTCATAGTTTTGATCTTCTTTTTCTTAGATAAGTCCCTTTAACATTTCATATAATAAGGGCTTGGTGATGATGAACTCCTTTAACTTGACCTTATCTGGGAAGCACCTTATCTGCCTTTCCATTCTAAATGATAGCTTTGCTGGATAGAGTAATCTTGGATGCAGGTCCTTGCCTTTCATGACTTGGAATACTTCTTTCCAGCCCCTTCTTGCCTGCAAGGTTTCTTTTGAGAAATCAGCCAATTTCTTTGTAGATAACTCTCTCCTTTCCTCTTGCTGCTTTTAAGATTATCTCTTTGTTTTTAATCTTGGATAACTTGATGATGTGCCTTGGTGTATTCCTTTTTGCATCCAACTTCTCTGGGACTCTCTGAGTTTCCTGGAGTTCCTGGAAGTCTATTTCCCTTACCAGATTGTAAAAGTTTTCCTTCATTATTTGCTCAAATAAGTTTTCAATTTCTTGATCTTGTTCTCCTTCTGGCACCCCTATAATTCGGATACTGGAACATTTCATGTTTTCCCAGAGGTTCGCAAGTCTCTCTTCACTTACTTAAATTTTTGTTTCCTCATTCTGTTCTGGTTGAATGTTTACTTTTTTCCTTTTGTTCCAAATCATTGCTTTGAGTCCTGGTTTCCTTCCTGTGACTGTTGGTTCCCTGAATATTTTGCTTTATTTTATTTTGGGTATTTTTTTTTTTTTTTTTTTTTTTTTTTTTTTTTTTTTTTTTTTTTTTTTTTTTTTTTTTTTTTTTTTTTT